>RJWJ010019846.1:0-29758 GCA_004363605.1 Indri indri | reverse complement strand
GGAATTAGTTAAATTAAAAACCAGTGCATAGAGTCCATTGCTCAAGACCTCTTGGGCATGGCTCCCAGTAAAAAAAATACATAAATTAAAAATATAAAAAAGAAAAAAGAAATATAAAAAAATAAAAAAACGGTGCATAAAACAACTCAAAGCACAGTTAGAAAAAGAAAAAAAGAAAACGTATTTTAAAAATTTAAAACCAATGCTGATACTTTATCATTCCACTCATGTAACATTCTCAAAATGACAAAACTATAGAGATGAAGAAAAGGCCGGGCGCGGTAGCTCGTGCCTGTAATCCTGGCACTCTGGGAGGCCGAGGCAGGCGGATTGTTTGAGCTCAGGAGTTCAAGACCAGCCTGAGCAAGAGCGGGACCCCGTCTCTACTAAAAAAAAAAGAAATAAATTACCTGAACAACTAAAAATATATAGAAAAAATTAGCCGGGCATGGTGGCATGTGCCTGTAGTCCCAGCTACCTGGGAGGCTGAGGCAGGAGGATCGCTTGAGCCCAGGAGTTTGAGGTTGCTGTGAGCTAGGCTAACGCCAAGGCATTCACTCTAGCCAGGGCAACACAGTGAGACTCTGTCTCAAAAAAAAAAAAAAAAAAAAGAATAGATTAGTGGTTGCCAGGGGACAAGGATAAAGGGGGATGGGCACAAATATAAAGAAATAGCACGAGGGAGTTCCTTTACAGTGATGTGTTTCATAGCTTGATTATGGAGTGGTTATCCAAACCTATATCTAAGATAAGATTGCGTAGGACAACACGCACAAATAAATGCATGTTTAAAAAAAAATGGTGAAACGAATAAGGCCTGTAGGCTAGTTAACAGTACTGTACCAATGTCAGCTTCCTGGTTTTGATGTGGTACCGTTATACAAGATGTCATCACTGGGGAAAAATGAGTGAAGGATCCACAGGACTGTGTGTGCTATTTTTGCAGCCTCCTCTAAGAGTATATTTATTTCAAAGCAATTTCCAAAATTTTAAAAATTGAGAAATGCCTAGAGCCAGCAAAGACTTTGGTCCTTGTCTGAGTGGAAGCTGAGGCTTTCTCCAGCCCCTTGCCCCTTTAACACCTTCTTCCCCTCCATCTGGGATCCCTATTTTTCAGTTCCCCCAGATCACAGTTTTTCCAGCTGTTGTCTCCAGCTTACATGCAAACACTTCCAGAACACACACTCCAGGGTTAACTTCTTCCTCCATATCATCGGCAACAGAGGCTTGGAGCATGTGTCCCCAGGGTCAGGCTTTTCCTCCCTAACATACACAACATGAGGACTTTCTCACCCCACCCACCTCTCCAGCACTGGAATCCTGCCTTCCTCTGAATTCTGGCTGTAGCCAAAGTTTGAACTGTGGGAGTGGCCGGGAGGGAAACAACATAAATGTAATTGAGGGAAGTCAGTGGGGAAATGGCTTGAGCACTCTGCTCTTTGAGGATCCTCGCATCTTGGGGAGAAGGACTGGGAGGTCGCTTCCCACAGGGAGCCATTTAGACTGTTTTGAGGGCCCCTTTTCTTTGAGCACTGGCTTTGGGCCAACATTTGGAACTTGGCCACACCAACGGCCCCCTCTCTTGAAACCCAGCCAGGTTTCCAAGTATGTGAAGCTTTGTCCACTCACTCCGTGTCCTCCCTCAGTCCTCACTCAACCCCTAACAACTCAGCAGCTTCCAGTGTGGCCAAGCCAGTCAGATTGGAGCTTGCTAATTAAAGATAACTCTGAAAGAGACCTCTAAACAACAGGGAATGAGTGGAGAAAGGACCGTGGAGTTGCATTCATTCATTCTAAGGGAAAATAATCTGGTTTGGAAATTGTAGGGAGAGGTGGGCAGAAAGAGATTTCAAATTTTGGCTGGGTGAGGTGGCTCACGCCTGTAATCCTAGCGCTCTGAGAGGCCAAGGCGGGAGGATCGCTTGAGCTCAGGACCAGTGTGAGCAAAAGCAAAACCCCATCTCTACAAAAAATAGAAAAATTAGCTCAGCATGATGGCACACGCCTGTAGTCCCAGGTACTGGGGAGGCTAAGGCAGGAGGATCGCTTGAGCCCAAGAGTTTGAGGTTGCAGTGAGCTATCATGACACCACTGCATTCTAGCCAAGATGACAAAGCAAGACTCTGTCTCAGAAAAAAAAAAAAAAATTTCAAATTTCTGGAGTCATTCTGTGTGCCACTTGTGTCAATCTCTACCAAAGGCAAGTTGAGCTGAGCTTCAACTGTGGCAGAAACTGAGGTTAGACAATAGGGGCCAGAGAAAGAACAGAGGAAGGGCAACCTTGGAGGGATCAGCTGGGGTGCCCAGATAGATACCCCATGTCCTCTGCCCAGCTCTAGGGCAAAGGAACAGCCAGTGTGTGGGAGAGGAGGGCGGGGCCAATGTCTGCAGAATCCTGGCAGTCTCTACACTGATTATGAAAACGTCAGGTGGTTGTGCCAAGGAGGGTGAGGGTAACACGTGGGCCTGACATTGTCCCTGAGCAGGCCTAATGTTAACATTCACAGACTCACCCCTGAAACTCCCAATGCCACCTCCCAATTAGCCTCACCCTCTGTTTCACTTGCCCCATGTCACCATTCTCTGGCACCCCTTCCAACCCATGCCCTTCTCTCCCTGCCCCCACAGCTCTGGGGATGAAGCACCAGGCATCTTCCAATCTGCTCTATTTTGCTTGCTCACTGCAGTTGGAAGCTGGAGCCAGAGAGAGGGGAGGACTGAACCAGCCTGCCCTGTGATGCTCTCACCCTTCTTGCATCTATTGATCAGTCTTTCTCTGGAGCAGAGCCTCTTCCCAAACACTCTTCCCCTGCCAGGATTTCCTACAGCTCATGCCCAATAAGCCAGAGGGGTATAGTGACAAGAGACGAGGAGTCCTCAGAAAAGTACTTCCGGGCCTCCCCTCCTGGGGTCTCTCCCATGGTTTATGCAGTATACAGTGGTAACATTCAGGCTCTGGAGTCAGATAGCCTGGATTTGTATCCTAGCTCTACCACTTATGAGCTGTATTACTTCACTGCCCTGTACCTCAGATTCTTCATCTGCAAATTGGGGACGACAATAATACTTCACAGGGTTACTCCAGGGATTAAATGAATTAATACATGTTTAACTTATGGTAAGTATCAGGAAATGTTTTTTAAAAAAGCTGTAGTAAACATATAAGCACAGAAACATACATGCACAGTATACAACATTTTTATTTTTCTGAGACAGGGCCTCACCCTGTCACCCAGGCTGGAGTGCAGAGGCATCATCATACCTCACTGCAGCCTCAAACTCCTGGGCTCAAGGTATCCTCCCCTGTCAGCCTCCTGAGAAGGCACATGCCACCATTTTTTTTTTTTTTAGAGACAGGGTCTTGCTATGTTGCCCAGGCTAGTATAGAATTCCTGACCTACCAAAGCACTGGGATTACAGGCATGAAACACTGTGCCAAGCCAGAATCCAACATTTTTGTTAAAATTTTTATTTTGGTCCTAGTAAACTCAGGGGATTAACAAAAAAAAAAAAAGAATTTTCCTTTTGGCACTTCCTGTTTTGCTTTATGCTTCCACTTAACCATTTCATGTCCTTCCTCTCATTAATCCTTTTACAGTTGTACATCTCCCAGGATTTAGGATGTTATTCTGCAAATAGGTGAATGAATCAATCAATCAGTAATTCTCAACTCTTATTCAGAAAATTCAAGAAGAATGTTTTATTCTAACTCAATCAGCCTCCATCCTCCCCCTGCAAGGTAGATATAATGAAGTTAATTTCAACTATGCCGCTGAACCACAAATGTAAAAATGCCAACGTTGGAAATAGTATAGTTTTAGATATGGTTCAGTCCAGTGATTCTCAACCCTGGATACACATTAGAATCACCTGAACAGCTTTTTAAAAATACTGATGTTTGGGCTCCATCCCTCAGAGAGTCTTAGTCTGGGTCCAAGGCATTTTTAAAAGTTCCCCCATGTGATTCTAATATTTACCCAGGCGTGCGTACCACTGATTTAATAAAATCCTCTTATTTTACTGAACAGAAAATTAGAAACCAGAGTGGGTGAGCAACTTGCCCAAAGTCACCCAGCATGTTAGTGTTAAGTGCACCAAGAGAGACTGTAGCAGTAGCAAGAATATGTTGAGGATGTTTATAATTTTTCGCGTTGGAGTTAATCCTGGAGGCATTTCTCTTCAGTTCAGAGGCGTTATATAATTTACACTCTACTTTGGCAGCAGAACTTATGCTTCTGCTAAGACTGAAATGGGTTTGCATTCCCTGACCACAAAAGGACAGAGGTGGAATTGTACATTCACCACACAGAGCCGTCCAAATTAGCCAAGCTCCCTAGGAGGCCACTTGAAACGCCTAAAATGCTTCTCTACAATGATCACCCAGAGCTTAGGGATCTCGCTGGGGTGATGAGAAGAAAGTGGGTTGGAAAACAGAAGAAAGTATTCTCTCCTAGAGGGAATGAGCTGGGAATCAACTGAGAACCGGCCAGCACTGCCAGGAGGTAAGACGGGGGAAGGAAAAGAATTTCAATGAGTCCAGGGAGCTGCTGCTCTCCCAACAACCAAATGGTGTGGACAGCCTGGCAACATCAACCCTCCCGGGAGCCTGAGATCCAAAGGAGATGTTAAAAACTGGCTCTACAATATGGGTATTAAAAAAAGGCTTCTTCCAACACTCACTAAAAAGTGAGCTCCCAGTAAAGAAAAGAGCTCACCTGCCCCTCCCCCAACCCTCTACCTCCCTTGCCCACCAAGATCTTTGCTACCTACCACCCTAATTCTCAAAAAGAGGGCGGGTCCCAGCGTCACGTGATGCGGTGGTCACGTGACCCGGGCCCCGCGGGAGCCAAGGTGCGCGTTCCAGTTTCTGGAGTCAGAGGGGGCCCGGCGTGCCCAGCCCCAATCCCCCAACCCGTCGCGACCATGCTGTCCCGCCTGCTAAAAGAACACCAGGCCAAGCAGAATGAACGCAAGGAGCTGCAGGGTGAGCCGAATATCCCATCTGCTGTTTTCTCTCCTGCTGCGGCCTAGCTTCAGCCCGGAGCCTGGACCTCGAGTAACTGCCCAGATCCAGGGAAGGGCGTCGGCTAGCGGGCAACGGGAATTGGGGAAAGGGAATTAGGGAGCAGCTTTTTTGTAAATTCCGTTCAGTTGTCGACGGGCGCTGGTCCCTTCGGCAACGCTCCCGTCCCCTTCGGCAACGCCCCAATCCCCAACTCGGCGGCTTTCCAGCCCCGCCTCCCGCTCACGGAGCGCCATGCCTATTGGTCCAGGGAGCCTCTCATCCTGGAAGTAGGAAGGGCCGCCCCTGAAGAAGGAGGGTGCTGGGGACCGCCCAGAGAGGGGATTCTTGGAGGCCTGAAAACACCGGAATTTAGGTGGGGTTCTTATTCCTGCATCCGGGCTGGGAATCCCGCAGTTACAGATCCTTCGGCTGAGGTAGTGGACAGAGAGTGCCTGGGAGTCAGGAGTCCTGGGTACTGCCACTGACTCCTAGGCGTCCCTGAGCGAGTCGCTTCCCCTCTCAGGGTATCAGTTTCCTCATTTCTAAAATGAAAGGGGTTGCTTTATGTTTTTCAGGGTCCTTTCCAGCTCTGCCATTCTGAGGTTAGTTGAGATGATTCCGGCAGAATGGAAGAAATGGGCGGGGAAGAAAAACAAATCTCAGCCGGTTGCAGTGGCTCATGCCTGTAATTCTAGCATTTTGGGAGGCCAAGGCGGGAGGATCACTTGAATCCACGAATTCCAGACCAGCCTGAGCAACATAGCAAGACCCTGTCTCTACAAAAAATACAGAAACTTAGCCAGGGGTGGTGGCATGTGCCTGTAGTCACAGCTGCTCAGGAGGCTGAGGCAGGAGAATGGCTTGAGCCCAGGAGATTGAGATTCCAGTCAACTATGATGACACTACTGCATTCTAGCTGGAGCAACAGAACAAAACCGTGTCTTAAAAAAAAAAAAAAAAAACAAATTTCCACTCCAATCCCTTTTCCCCCTCCCCCCAGAGAAGAGGAGGCGAGAGGCTATCGCTGCAGCGACCTGCCTGACAGAAGCTTTGGTGGATCACCTCAATGTGGGGTATGAACCTCTTCCCTCAACCCACCCAAGTTTAGGCACTGGCAAGGTCTGGCCCTCAGACTGCTCTTGAAGAGGTGGGATGTTCCTTCCCCTATTCTACCCCTGCCCCTCCCAGCTTTATGGAGAGAGGCTTGAGTCAGCTCTGACCCTTATTATTGGGCAAGGGAGAAGCAGCTGCAGTGGGTGAAGAAAGCCAGATTTCCCTCTCCCCACGTTAACTTCCCTGGTGCTTACAACTTGATGCCATCTGCCCAGCTCCCTTTGCCCTTCCAAGTCCAGCTGTCACTTCAGCGGGAGAGAAAGCACCCTCCTTCATCACAGCTTACCACCCTTTCCTCCACTTCCCACCCTCTGGCAAGTCTGGGAAGCAGCTGGCAGGAAAGAGATGGCACAGCTGGTGGGGGTGAGGGTAGAACCTGTGCCAGGAACTGTGGCAGAGCCAGGATGTCTCTTCGCTTTCTTTTGGGTCTCCAGGGACCACCCCCTACCCCATCCCTAATGAGAATGCCAGTAACAGCCAAAGACTTGGGAAGGAGCAAAGAACATACTCTCTTGACCCTGAGTGACCCAGAAGAGCACAGAGATGATGATTCGATAGTCCATCCAGTCGGTTGGAAGAAAGGAGGCAATATAATACCTTCCACCCCAGGGCAAGTAGAACAGCTTGGTTGTGAACCCAGAGACTGAGTCATCCAAGTGAGCCATGCAGGGGCTGGGGTCATCTTTATTACTCATCCGGGGTGAGGGTAGGGGAGATTAGGGGAAAAGAAAGCTGTGGTTGGGGCCTTCCTTCCAGGTGGCTCTCATCACTCAGTGTAAAGACAGAAATCAGGAGGTCAATAGGGAAAACAGATTTCAGGAACTCCCAGGGGAATCTGTTTCAGCTCCCACCCCACCTTCTACGGTGGCCCCACTGTCTGTTGAAGAGAAGGGACAGGGTCTGTCCCCTTTCCTCTCCCACATGGGCACCTCCTGGGCTCTGCTGTGCCTGTCATTTGTGAGGTTGGCCCAGGCTTCCCCCTCTTCTCTTCCTTTGCTAGAGGCCACCCCCTTTCAGCTTAGAGGGCAGCTAAACCAAAGCCAGATTAGAAAGGGTTTTGTGTTGCTGCCCACAGCTCCTCTCATTCCCCGGAAAAGAAAACAAAGGCTCAGTCTATCTTAGCCCCTGTCAGGTGTCCTGCCCACTCTCTCAACCCCCCAACCCCTTTCCCCCTCCAGCCCCCACACATTCCAGTGGGTGGGGGGCACCGGATGTGGGATCTCCTGGCTGACTAGAGCTTTGGGGTGGGAAGTGAAATATTCATCAGGAGCCAATAAGGGAGAACAATTGTTGCAGGGGGTGGGGGGTAGAGAGGCAAGAAACATCAGCAGAGGGTTGGGGACACCAACCCCAACGTAGCAGTGGTAACTACAGCCAGCACCTTGATTGAGGAGAAAAGAAAAACTGTTGCCTAGGGCAGAAGGCAGAGAGTATGTGTGCGTGTGTGTTCGTTCATCTGTGTGGGCGAAGAAGAAGGGTTGGGAAAGAGACTGAGAGCCAAGGAGAAACCCCTGGGATATCCCCTCTTGACCCAGGGTTCCTGGGGAGGGGGTTTGCCCTCCCATCCCACCCCAGATTCAGGGAGGGACCCAATTTCCCTTCCCAACTGGTTGGACAGATCTCTGGGCTTCCAATCACTGCCAGATGTGTCCCTGCTGCTGGATTTTCCCAGTTTTGCCATGCCCCCTTTTCCCACCCATCTTCTTCCTCAGGGCTATCCCCCCAGGTTAACCCTCCCTTCCCCCACCCAGCTACAGGAACTCCTTTTGGGGTTGGAGATGGTATGTTTCTGGTCAGCTCCCAGCATGGCTCTGCTGGGAATCCCCAGAGTGAGAGGAAGGAGCTGGGTTCATTTGCATGTGCTGGTAGTCATTTGCATCACATCCAAAAATGGCCAAAATCATGCAGTTCTCCCCAGCCCTGGCTCCTGGCTCTCCTCCCACTACTGCAATGGAATGTTAGTCCTGGAGACCACCCCCACTAGTTGGGTGAGCTGATCTCCTTCCTCCTCCAACCTCCAGTGTGGCCCAGGCCTACATGAACCAGAGAAAGCTGGACCATGAGGTGAAGACCCTACAAGTCCAGGCTGCGCAATTTGCCAAGCAGACAGGCCAGTGGATTGGGATGGTGGAGAACTTCAACCAGGCACTCAAGGTGGGCCACACTCCCTACATCACTGCCCCCTTTCTGGGCCCCCATTGGAAGCCTCCAGTTGGGTCTATTCTGGGACAAAGGAACTGGGGATGGTCCTAGAAACCCCATGTATGGCCCCAGGGTCACAGAAGCTAGAGAAAGAAAGAAAAGCAGTTGGTGGGTCCAGGTAAAGCCCTTTCCAGGAGATAGATGAAAAGTACCCCCCAGCCTGGAAGCCACACTCCACCCACCCTGATTCCTGGCCTCCTACCTCCTCTCCCCCTTCCCAGGAGATCGGGGATGTGGAGAACTGGGCTCGGAGCATCGAGCTGGATATGCGCACCATTGCCACCGCACTGGAATACGTCTACAAAGGGCAGCTGCAGTCTGCCTCCTCCTAGTCCCTGCCCCCCCCCGACCCCATCCCTCCTACCTCACCCACAGGGTCAGGAGGGAGACTGACAGGCCATGAATAAAACAGGAGCCTCCGTTTCTATGTGGTGTGTTTCAAGGAGCTACTAGCTCCAGTGTGGGGAGTGGGAGTAGACGGTTCAAAGGTGGTTTCCCTGAAGGAGAGGTACCTTTTGGGTAGAGAGTGGAACTTGCTTCCTCTTACTATCCCAACTCTCTTCTTCTTGGCCTGGTGTAGGTGCCTGTTGGGTAAGCAGAGAGTGGGAGTTTCCCATACCTTCCCAGAGAAGGTTCCTGTAGCCCCTGCCCCAGGCTTCCTAATTCAGGACTTCAGTTTCCTGCAGAGAAGTAAGACAGGGAGCAGGCCTGGCTCTCTGCCTCTCCACGTGCTCATGGCCTCTCCCAGGCTAACACTAAGCAGTGTCATGAGTCTGAGCCAGGTGGGAGATTAATTCTTGGGGGCACTTCAGGGCTGAGAAGGGGGAGGAATGACAGGTGAAAGGCTACCAACAAAGAGGGGCAGCTGCCATCCTTGACAGTACTGTCCTCCTGGGAGACCATGACATAGGTGGTCAGGAACCCAGGCTGAGAAAGACAGCCAAGGAGGGGGCCGAGCAGGTTTGGCCTCTGCCAAGCCTGGGCTTCATCCAGGCAGGCTCCAGCCTCCCTGGCTCCTCCTCCTCTGCCCTCCGCCCACCCCATCACACATATACTTAATATTCCTGGCACCCACGTCCACCCAGTCTGGACTTTGGCCTTTCCTGTAGCTAGTGTGGGAGCTGGGGAAGACTGGGGGCACAGTCTCTCAGGCAAAAGCAAAAGAAGAAGCTGCAGGCATTATAGTACCTGCCAACTTTCCCCAGAGGAGGTAAGTGGGATACTGGGAGCTGGGGGTGCTGTGGGAAGACTAGCTAGATATTACACGCATTGACGGACAAAGCTTTAAGCTTTTAACTTGCTCCCTCACACACTATCCCCCTTTGATCCTCCACAGCTCTGAGGTGGGCCTGGTGGGTGTTAGCATCACGTAGTAGTTGAGAAAACACGTTCAGAGATGCAGTGAGATGCTCAGCGTCACACAGCAAGCTTGGGAGGCACCAGGACTAAAATACAAGGCTCTTGGCCCTGTATGTGGTTCTAAAAGCCAGGCCCAGTTTACATTTACACCGTTCGGGTGTCCCTGGTTTTAGTAGGAAAGAAGGTGTGACAGCAAGCAAGAAGGTGCCTCTGCTCACATACGGGACCTTGCTTTTAGTTGTTAGCCTCAAATGTAGGGTCTGCCCACATTTTTGCTTTGCATAGATGAGCCAGTTATCTGCCTAGCAGATAATTTCTGAATCTGCTCAGACCAGACACTTCAGCTAAGAAGGCTATTAGGGGCAAGGGTTTGAGGGCCAAAGTAAATGGAACAAGTTTTCCTGCCCAGCCTAGGCTGCCACCTGCAGGTCACGTGGGTTCCGGCCATGTGGCTGCCTCTGCTGCTGGGTGCCTTGCTCTGGGCAGTGCTGTGGTTGCTCAGGGACTGGCAGAGCCTGCCCGCCAGCGATGCCTTCGTCTTCATCACTGGCTGCGACTCGGGCTTCGGGCGCCTTCTGGCACTGCAGCTGGACCAGAGGGGCTTCCGAGTCCTGGCCAGCTGCCTGACCCCCTCAGGGGCAGAGGACCTACAGCGAGTGGCCTCCTCCCGCCTACACACCACCGTGCTGGATGTCACTGATCCCCAGAGTGTCCAACGGGCAGCCAAGTGGGTGGAGACACACGTCAGGGAAGCTGGTGAGTATGGTGGAGCCACAGGAACATGGTGTGAGGAGTTCCTGATCTCTGCAGTGCCCCCTTCTTACAGGGGCCGCAGGAAGCTAGAGGGACTAGTTGTCGGGGAGCAGTGTTCAGATGCTCCCAGGAAGGAGAATGGGTGAGTGCCTCATCCACCCCTCGTGCCTTTCTCATCTCCCCACAGGGCTCTTTGGTCTGGTGAATAATGCTGGTGTGGCTGGTATCATCGGGCCCACACCATGGCTGACACAGGACGATTTCCATCGGGTGCTGAATGTGAACACGTTGGGTCCCATCAGGGTCACCCTTGCCCTGCTGCCTCTGCTGCAGCAGGCACGGGGACGGGTGATCAACATCACCAGTGTCTTGGGTCGCCTGGCAGCCAATGGTGGAGGCTACTGTATCTCCAAGTTTGGCCTGGAGGCCTTCTCGGACAGCCTGAGGTGAGGGGTGCAGGGCTCCGGCCTTCAAACCCAAGGGCAGCCCACTCAACAAACAAATTATTGCCTGGCATGGGCTGGCACAGATGATTAAGACACAGCATAGTGAAATATTTAAGAGACAGTTTAGAGCTAGCCCATGGGTTTAAATCCCAGCCTTCTCTCATGTGAGCTTTGTGACCTTAAGTAGATTACTACTCTTTACCAGTTTTTGGTTTTTTGTTTTGTTTTTTGAGACAGAGTCTGACTCTCTTGCCCCAGGTAGAGTGCAGTGGTGTCATCACAGCTCACTGCAACCTCAAACTCCTGGGTTCAGGGGATCCTCCTTCCTCAGCCTCCTGAGTAGTGGGGACTACAGGCGTGTGCTGCCACACCCAGCTAATTTTGTCCATTTTTGGCAGAGATGGAATCTTGCTCTTACTCAGGCTGGTCTCGAACTCCTGATGTAAAGCAATCCTCCTGCCTCAGCCTCCCAGAGTGCTAGGATTATAGGCATGAGCCACCATGCTATCCCCTTTACCCATTTTTTAACTCACCTTTTAAATCAGGATGACAAAACCTGCCTCATGGGTGTTGTGTTGTGAGTGAAATGAGGTACATGTAAGGACCCAACAGTGCCTGGCACACATTAAATGCCCAAAAAAAGTCTGCTATCATAATTATCAGTAGGAAAACAAACTACTACTAATAATAACCATTACAGTGAGCTAGTAGCTTTACATAACATTTCCTCATTTAATTCTCCCAACAACCTTATAACGGTAGGTATTAATACACAACTATTTAATAATTAGGGGAAGGCAGGGCGCAATGGCTCATGCCTGTAATCCTAGCACTCTGGGAGGCCAAGGCAGGTGGATTGTTTGAGCTCAGGAGTTCAAGACCAGCCGGAGCAAGAGCGAGACCCCGTCTCTACTAAAAAAATAGAAATTAGCCGGACAACTGAAAATATGTATAGAGAAAAATTAGCCGGGCATGGTGGCGCATGCCTGTAGTCCCAGCTACTCGGGAGGCTGAGGCTGGTGTGAGCGAGGCTGATGGCACAGCACGCTAGTCTGGGCAACAGAGTGAGACTCTGTCTCAAAAAAAAAAAAATAGGGGAAGCACTGGGTCTCACCCCCAGGTCTGATTGCCTGCAGAGCCTGGTCATTATGTTCTCCTGCCCCTCTTCTTTATCCAAGGATGTTCAAAGTTCCATGGGAGCACAAAGGAGACTTGATGAGGATGACGGGAGCAGGGCCTGAATTTTGAGCAGAAGTTCAAGTTGCCCAACTTGAGCCCACCTTCCTGGAAGGAAGCCTGCCCTCGTCACCATCACTCAGCAAATAATTTAAATGTCTGCCTTTGTCCCTATCCCTCAGTCTGTAATTTTCCAGGTGGCTTCATTGAACACATATACTTTATACTTGGATTTCTACATCTGTGCCAGGGCAATAGGATGTATCTCCACTTTCCCCATTAAGTTACCCTCCAGCAAATACCAGTCTACACCCTTCATATCCAGCACTCGGCTCAACCTTGTGTTTTGGGAGCTAGGGAATGGGGTTCCTCTAGATCAGGAAGTGGCAAACTGCAGTTCTCAGGCCAGGTCCAGGCAGCCACCTAAAAGCTAATAATGGTTTTTACATTTTTAGCTGGTTACATTGTAAATGGTTATGTAAGTACCTAATATTAATTTTGTTTCTTGGCCGGCAGTGCCTCAAATATTTACTCTCTGGCCCTTTAAATTTTGCCGACTCCTGCTCTAGATCATAGAAAATATAAAGGAAAACAAACCTCAAAAATACCTCCCTCCCTCTGCCCCACTTGTCCCTTGTCCCAGAGCAGCAGGAATCTCCCTTACTATCAGGACTTTTGTCCCTGATCTGTGGTAACTTTCTCATCTTAGCTGCTCTACCCATGTCCCTGAAAGTCCCCTGTAGGGCAGGGACGAAGCAATTTCCCTCTGCCCCAACTCCAGGCGGGACATGGCTCACTTTGGGGTACGAGTCTGCATCGTGGAGCCTGGCTTCTTCCGAACCCCTGTGACCAACCTGGAGAGTTTGGAGAACACCTTGCAGGCCTGCTGGGCACGGCTACCTCCAGCCACACAGGCCCTCTATGGGGAGGCCTTCCTCACCAAGTGTGAGTAGCTGGACCCATATACAGGGGTACCTGGAGGGGAATGAGAGTACCAGAAAGGCCAATTCCACATCAGCCTGCTGGGAGAAGGTGGGTGTGAATGGGATGCCACAGGAGAGTGCCCTGGCCACGTGGAACCCGCCCCACCCTACGGGAGGGGACTGAGGATACACCTCTCCTGGGCAACAAGCCCTAGGAGACCCAGAAGACAGGGCCTAAGGTGGGCTCGAGTGGGGAAGGGAAACTGATTGCAGCCACCCTGGGGACTGCAGACCTGAAAGTGCAGCGACGCATCATGAACCTGCTCTGCGACCCAGACCTCACCAAGGTGAGCACGTGTGTGGAGCATGCCCTGACTGCTCGTAACCCCCGAACCCGCTACAGCCCAGGCTGGGATGCCAAGCTGCTCTGGTTGCCCGCCTCCTACCTGCCAGCCAGCCTGGTGGATGCTGTGCTCACCTGGGTCCTTCCCAAGCCTGCCCAGGCAGTCTACTGAATCCAGCCTTCCCGCAAGAGATTGTTTTTCAAGGGCAGGGACTTTTATTTATTTATGTCCCCGCCCTGGTATTGCCTGGTGTCTGGCACAAAATAGGGACTCAATAAAAGTGTATTGTTAAAGAAAGAAAAAAAGTGGGCTGAAATGAAGGTGCCCAGGGGCAGACTGAGCCCATTTAAGTACTAACTACCCTAAGCTGACTTACAGCCCAAGGTCTCTGGCCTGTTTAGTGCCTGCAAAACAGCTAGCACCCACTGGGGGGCGCAAGGGAGCTGTCTTGCATCTACGGCTGATCGTTGAAGCTGCACCTCCAGGAATGGCCACCAGAGGGCACTTTCGACCGTTTCCTTTATTTTCTACACGGAGTAAGATTGCAATTCAGTGTCTGTACTGGGGATGATCTTTATTTTTCTTGGGAGAGGAAGGAAAGTGAAGTGAGGTCAGGGCCAGGCTGGGTGGTTTCCATGGAAGAAAAGGCAATACTTATCTAAATTCCTACTATCTAAAAAGTCAAGAAGGAGGAACACTGGCCACTAAGATGTCAAGGCAATTTAGCACCACCCTGAAAGTAGCCGGATCCCCTTAAGGATGGGCCAGGGAGTTAGTCGTTGGGCACTTAGGGCCAAAAAGATGTCCACGGTAGGGCTGGGCTCTCCCAAGTAGGAACTTTGTGAGAAATCACTGACTTACACAGCAGATGGCTTCCTGAATGTTCCAGTGCTGAGCCTGGCTGCACAAGACTAGAGGACAGGAAGGGCCACAGCCTCCTCTGGATCCCCACTTCTGCTGCTGCCAGCCCAACCAACACCTTCAGCAAAATCCCTTTCCCAAACACCCTCCCCCAAAATAGGCCTGCCTTTCCCAGAGGTGCACAGAGCAGGGTACCAGGGGACAGGAAACATGGATAAGAAGAGGGAAGGGAACAGGTATCACTCTAAGACAAACTGAGACCATCTCTCTTTTCGGTCTGAAAAAATCCATTTAATTGAAAAACCTGGAGGATACTACTACACTCCCCCAGATGAGGGGGCTGAAGAGACCAGACCCCCTACATCACCTCATAGCCACTTCGGATACTCTTCATGAGGCAGCAGGCAAAGACGATTCCCAAGACCTGGAAGGAGAGATGGGGATGGAGAGGAGTTGAAGGGCAAGCGACCCCAGATTCATGCAGAGACCCCAAACACAGCACCTCCAGGCCAGTACCTCCTGCTCAGCACCCTCCTCCCCACTCCCCAGATGCCCTGGACAGACTCCCAGCCCCTGCCCAAGGCTATTTCTCACCTCTACAAAAGCAATGCCCAGGGCTGCTGCAGCTACCATCAGCACGTTTTTCCTCAGCCAGCTCCCGATCTTCTCCACACAGCCCTAAAGGGTGGCAGGCACACAAAGCAAGAACACCATCGGAAACTTCCTGCCCACTTCCACTGGTCCATCTGTCTCTTCCCTGCCCTCTGTACCGTTCACCCCAGTCCTGGCATTTCCAGATCCCCTCCCCATCCCTGACCCTGTCCACCTTCATCCCAGGTCTCTTGCCTCCTGAAACATGTCCCAGGTTTCCCAAGCCCCATACTATCTCAGCCTCCTCCCTACCTCCGTATAGATCTTCTCCTTGAGATTAATCCCACAGCCCACAGTGACATTGACACAGCAGGAATCAGGGACTCGGTTCTTGCCCATGGAAGGGATGTTCTCCCAGTCTGTGTAGTTAGCAGCGCCACAGCACTTAAACTAGGGAAGAGATACGGGGGAGAAGGTTGTTAAGCGAACCTCTACCTTCAGTATGCAGATGAGAATTCTCTTCCCCCACTCCCCCTGTTCCCAGCAACCCCACTCACATCTTCCTGCATCCTGTCCAGGATTGAAGCCGTATTATTGTTTTTTGAGTAATTCTCCATCTGCTGCCGGAAGTCCTTATCAAACTCTGACATCACCTGAGAGTAGGGAGGTGCACTGTTGAGATCAGAATTCAGACACCTGGGTCCCACACCAAGCTGAAGAAGGCCCTCCCCTTATTCCCTGCTTACCTTATTTCTGAACACGTAGCCAGCAATGGCTGCAGCCACCTCTACCAGCACGATAAGAGACAGGAAGATGGCAAACTACAAGAGCAAAGGACAGGAGTCAGGTTTGGAGTCTAGGGATGAGAAGGGCCTGCTCTAGCACAGCCAGTCCCTAGACCACTCACAAAGGTCTTCCTCACCCACCCTCATGAACCCCAACCACAGAAATGCCTCCAGCAGTCCCACACCCCACTCACCGTGACCATAAGACAGTAGTTCTCCTTGCAGGTCCCACAGCAGCCCACAAACGCCACCAGGAAGAGGAAGGCACCCACTGCAATGATGACCACAGGCAACAGGGAGCCAGGGGTAGTCCCCTGGGTGATGGTCTGACTGAGGACAAGCTGGGTCCCTACACCCACAGCAATCAGTCCCAGTGCACAGGCCTGAGAGGAGGGCAGGTGAGGGTTAGGCCATCCCCACAACCCAGCAGTCCTTCACAGGGGAGGGCAGGGAGTGCACTCAGGACACAGACTTGACCCCAACCAGGAGACAGATCCTCACACTTCCAGGAAACTTCTGAGTGTTGGGTAGGGGTATGACCCATCCTTGCCCCCCACCCCCTCCGGTGAAGGCTGGTGAGGTGTTGGAGGCACTCAGGAAGAACGGAAGAGGGAGTTGGGAGTCAGGAGCCACGCCTTCCTCCAAGCAGCTCTTCCACCAGGGGGATAACCAAATGTAAAAAGAGAGTTGCTGGAAAGCCCTGACCCCAGGGCACAAATTCCTGACCTAGAAGAGTGCTTTCCAAGGGCTCCCAGCTCAATTCGCTTCCAGCACTGCCCCCTCAGTATCTCCTAGTGCCCATCTCACGTGCCTCAGCTGTGCCTAAGGTTCCTCCCAGCTAGGCCAGGAAGGAGGAAAAGGGGGCAAGAGTGGTGTGCCCCTCCCTGGATAAACAGCCTCCCAAGCCAGGAGCCCAGGACAAGAGAAAACTGAGGTGGGCAGAGGCCTTCCTCGCCCCCAAGCAGCTGCGCAGAGAGGGAATGGAGGGATGAGGGGGTGGAGGAGGAAGCGAGGGGAGAGGGGAGCGCGGAGGAAAGCCCCGAGGCGATAGCATCAGGCACCGTTGGCTGGTTGCCCCACTGCCCCTGTATCACAAGTGGTTGGGTCACCAGACAGGAAGGGCCAGGAGGGGTGGGTATGGGAGGCGCTGCACACCCAGGATGGTCATTCTCGGTGGAAACAAGCCTCAGGGGTCCACGAAAGCTGGAGGAAGGGGAGGAAGGGGTGGCCGTGCTGTCTCTCCTGGGGCTCTCCTTCCACATCTGGTCTCCAGCTGCCCTCATTCTTGGTCCCTCAGCCCTCACCACTCCGGAGCCAGGTCTCCCCGCACCCTGCCAGCGAGCCCCCATCGCAGTCCCTCCCCACTCACGCAAAAGGCCAGCAGCAGAACGTAGAGCAAGAACTTGACACATTTCATTCCTCCTTCCACCGCCATGGCTGCCGGGCCTGGGGCAGGGGAGGGCGGGGGGATCAGAACGGGCCGAGGGGGGACCTCGGTTTCCGACTCCCGGCCGGCCCTCGAGGCCTTCCCTGCCCGGCCCCGACTCCGGCCCCTCCCACCCGGAAACCCGCGGTCAGATCCACGTCTCCCAGCCCCCTCTCCTCCCCGGCTGGAGAGGGGTGGGGGCGACGGCCCCGAGGCCCGGACCCCGCCCCGCCGCCTCCGGGGCCCGGGACATACCCGAGGGCTCCGACAGGGGCTCGGGCCAGACACCGACCCTCGGCCCACCAGCCCCCACGCGTCTAACAGCCCCTCCCGCCCAACCGGCCCTGAAAAACGGTCCTTAGCCCAACCCGATTCCCCCACCCACTTTCTCCTGGGCTCCGACCTCCCCCGCCCCCCAAAAGTGCTGCCGGCAGCCGCACTACACCCTGCCCGGGTTTCTGGAACTTTGAAGCAAAGTTGCTCTAGGGCCTCGAGAGCGGCTGGAGAGCACGGGGCGGGTCTTCCGAGGCCCGGGGCGAGCCCCCGGGGGAGGGGACTGCCAGTGGTCTGCTCCCCCCACCCTCCGCGCCGAAGTCGCCGTGGGCCCCGCGCTCTCACCTGGGCTCCCCAAGGCTGCGCGCTCCTCTCCCGCCGCGGCTCAGGGGCTCTCTAGCTGCGCCCCCCCCAGCTCCCGCCCCGCCTCCAGAGCGGCCCCGCCCCGGGCTCCAGCCACAGCCCCCTCCCCCGCCGCCTCCCTCATGTGACGCGGGAACAGCTGCGGCCTGAGTCACTGGGGCCAGCGACGGGAGGGCCGAGCCCCCCGCCCGGCCAGAGCCACGTGGCCCCTACCCGGAAGACAGCGCCCACCCCCGCAAAGGGAAGGCACCCAGGGCAAGACCTCAAGGCGCCTGGGGCCCTTCTGGCGCCCCCACCTCCGTGCCAACTCCGGGTAGGAGAGCGGGACCGAGCGCCGCCTGGTTCTCACTGGTTCAGAGGAGCGGAGGGGGCGGATGAGAGCCAAAGGGGAGACGGGCGGCCCAGAGTCACCCTCTAAGCGGCGGGGCGGCAGAGCTGAAGCCAGATGACAAGCTGGTCTGAGAGAGGCTTCTGGAGCCCACCTCCCACCTCTGGTTCCAACTCTGTTCAAGCCCCCATCCTCGACGAACTGTGGACAGCCTGGGATCGGGTGGGGCCAGAATGAACACTTCCAGAAAGTCCCTGGCCTCGCATCCTGGGAGTCTCCCAACATTCTAGAGTGGGGGTTCCTTGCCCGCTTCTGTTAACACAGCTTCTCCATTTTCCAGGGCGCCTGGTCTGAGAAAAGGGGAGGAAGTCCGTACTGGTACCCGGGGCTATACCACCTAGTCAACCATGGCATGTCAGAGTGGGTCCCTCCCTTTGGGGGAGGATTGACAAGGTCTATGCTCCCATGGCTCCTGGATCAGCTTGTTATGGTGGAGACATGGGGAAGACACTAAGGCAGGCTTATATCCCCTGGATTTCCCCAACTCATCCTAGCAGACAGCCAGCTCTTCTCGTCCCAGAAGGAAAAGCAGTTGAGGGCTGAAAGGGGGGGCCCTCAGGCTGCCTCCCTCCCTTGTGTGCCACTGGCGGTCCTGGCAGGAGCTGGTATGAACAGGACAAAGGTTAGGACCAGTCGTCACACCCTCGTACCCCAACCAGGGCCCCACTACTTATGTTCTCATGGTCTTGCCTCAAGAACCACTTCCTGAGTCTTGGTGTGTGTGTGCACACAAAGAAGGAAAGAAATCGTAAGAGCAAAAGGAAGTAGATATGGGCAGGGCTGAAAACCAGTTTCCAGTAGGACACACCAAGCCCATTCTGGACCTTGCTCCCCCTTATCATGGCAGCCGGCTGTGGAGGAGGAGCAAAGATGCTGAAGAAAGGAGTATTCACTGCTGCCACTAGATGCCAGGCATGTGCCACGCACATGGGCAGCAAGGAGCGGAAGACAGTGGCCTCTGCCAGCAGGCAGAAGGAAGTTCTGTCCACACCGTGAAGAAAGGCAGAGCCTCTGGTGGCAGCTGGATAAGCTCAGAGGGAAGGACAGTGGAAGGAAAATGGGTTTCACAGAGGTGGGTGGTGTTCTCCAATGTGACCTTGGAGAATAAAGGAATAAAGGGGCAAGCTCTCAGTTTCAGCCACTGTAAAAAGGAGCTTTTTTTTTAGAGACAGTCTCACTGTGTTGCCCAGGCTGGAGTGCAGTGCAGTGGAATGATCATAGCTCACTGCAACTTTGAACTCTTGGGCTCAAGTAATCCTCCTGCCTCAGCCTCTCGAGTAACTGTGACTACAGGTGCATGCCACCACACCCAGCTAACTTTTTTAGAGATGGGGTCTGGCTACATTGCCCAGGCTGGTCTCCAACTCCTGACCTCAAGTGATCCTTCTACCTGGGCCTCCCAAAGTGCTGAGATTACTGAAAGGAGCATTTTTAGAAGTACATCACAGATTGGGGTTGGCCGACTCAAAAGGCTGGGGAATGAGGTAATGAAGGTGGGTGGAAGTTGGTCAGAAGATCAAGATTGAGAGAAATGGGCTCCCATCCCAGTGCTTTGGGAGATTGAGGCAGGAGGATGGCTTGAGCCCAGGAGTTCAAGATTACAGTGAGCTGTGATCAGGCCACTACACTCCAGCCTGAGCAAAAGAGTGAGACCCTGTCTCAAAAAAAAAAAAAGAAGATTGAGAGACTTTAGGTACATAACAATCAAGTGCAATGCTTGGTGCTTGATTGAATCTTTATCTGAACAAACTAGACATTTTGGGAACAACAAGGGAAATGTGAATATGGACTGAGAATTAGACATGAGAAAATTATTTTGTTAGCTGTGATAATGATATGATTATGTAGGGAAATTTCTCTATTTTTTAAACATGCATACTAAAATATTGAACGGTGAAATGTCATGTCTGTAATTCCTTTGGAATACTTTGCAAAACAATCGATGAAGCAAAAAGAAGGTGGTCTAGGTAACAGGACCATCGAGGACCTAGAAGGCTACATTGGGTGTGTTCTAAAGGCAATAGGGAGTAGTGGAAAGTTTTTGAGAAGGTGACACTATCTTAGGATCAGGCCTGCATTGAAATGAGATGGAATGAATGCCAGGTGGCCTGGAAGATGGCTGAGACATCACTGCCATGGTCCAAGAGAAAGATGATGAGGGCCATCATCTGGGCACAAAGGGAAGGAGGAGGTGGCCACCCAGAGCATGAAGCACACAAGGGGCATCCAGGTGGAGACGTCCTACTGGAAACTGGGGATGTGAAACTCCAGAGAGAGGAACACAGAGTAACATGCCCAGAGTCAAACCCAGTGAAAGGCAGTCAGGATTTGAACCCAAATCTCTGGGGGTTCCAAAGCCTGTGCTTTTTTCCCTCACTCTAGGAGGCCAAGAGAAAAGGGAGCCTCAAGACAGGAGGAGGGGCTGGGCGCCGTGGCTCACGCCTATAATCCTAGCACTCTGGGAGGCCAAGGCGGGTAGATCACTCGAGGTCAGGAGTTTGAGACCAGCCTGAGCAAGAGCGAGACCCTGTCTCTACTAAAAATAGAAAGAAATTGGCCAAACAACTAAAAATAGAAAAAATTAGCCGGGCACGGTGACGCGTGCCTGTAGTCCCAGCTACCCGGGAGGCTGAGGCTGGAGGATCGCTTGAGCCCAGGAGTTTGAGGTTGCTGTGAGCTAGGGTGACGCCACGGCACTCTAGCCCAGACAAGAGTGAGACTCTGTCTCAAAAAAAAAAAAAAGAATGATAAGGCTTTATCAAACCCTGTTTTTAGACTCATGGGAACTAAAATGACTTTGCTTTGAGAAATATCTGAACACCCCACCACAACTGAGGTAGCCAAGGCAGGGTTTAGTAGGGACAACCCAGCCTCCTTCCAGCCCTCTCACCCCCCTTGGCCTTGGGTCAGACCCACGCTCCGGCTCCTGGTCCGGCTCCTGTTCCAGCCCCAGCCCCACACTCCACCCCGCTCACCCCCGCCAGTCTCTGTCCGCGAGGCCTGCCCATCCTTTCCCCACTCCTTGGGGCCCAGCCCCTAACCTCAGGCTCCCCAGTCTTCCTTGGCTCCTGTCCCAGCCTCCTCCCCATTAACAATGGGGTCAATCCAAATGCCCAGCTGGCGAGTGGGCAGGATGGGCAGCTCCAGCCCCTCCAGCTCAGGAGAGAGTGTCCAGGCTCATGGCTTCCTCGTGCACTGCCTCGGCCAGGATCTTAGCTGTCGTGTGGTTCTGGTCCAGCACCCAGCTCAGGAGCACAGAGGTACCCACCTGAGTCACAGAGCCTCACAACTAGAATGGAGCAGAAATGAATGTGGGAGAAATGAGAAAGAAGTGGTGATGGGGGTGGATGGTTATCTCACGTTCCCGTTCCTTGTGGGTGAAAGGCCAAAGAGGCCTAGGCAGGGGCTAAGGAAGAATTCATTCATTTATTCATCCATATGTTGGAAGCCTAAACATGCCAGGCACTGGGACTATATGGAGATGAGCAAGACGGGCCCCTGCCTTCCGGTTGCTTACAGCTTTGTAGGCACAGACGAAAAACACAGTGAGGGCTCTGACAAAAAGAAGCCCAGGATGCTGGGGCTGCCTAGCATAGTGTGGGAGATACACAGCAGGACCCGGGATGCCTGCCTAGGAATGAGGGTCTTTGAGGGGACACTCACCAGGGCTGTTCTCAAAGTGGTTGGATTGCTCCCCAGGAATGTGGTCTTGCAGCCCATAGAACTGAGGCGAGGAGAAGAGGCAGGGTTGGAATGGGTGGGGGGTGCCAGCATCTCTAAGCAGAGCCAAGACGGGTTTGTCCCCTCCTCACGACTCCAATTTCAGGTTCCCCTTCCCAGAGCCAGCCAGGTCTCTGGTCACACCCTCACCGCTGCCACACACACACACACACACACACACACACACACACACGCGCGCGCGCACACACACACACACACACCGGCATCTGGCAACAACCTTTACCTTCACTGCCCTGCGCTCGCGCGCTCTCTCAGTCTCTCTCTCTGTCTCTCTCCTTGCTTCTCCCTGGAGACTAGATTCCCTCCAAACCCTCCACCCGCCAGTTCCCCTCGCTTCCCACCAGCTCCCCTCACCTGGCAGCCCAGGTCAAGCTTCGTTACCTACTGGGTCCACTCATCTGCCAGCCTTTCGATGTCCCTGGAAAAGTGGATATTGCATTCAGATTCCTCCTTTTCCTTGAGCGGCAGCTGGAACAGTGGCGCCTCCTGCTGGCACAGAATAGTAATACAGCCAGCCATGGCCACTGTCCAGAACAGGGCCTGCAGGAAGGACCCACCTGGGCCTGGAGAGGGAGCAATGGGCAGGGAAGAGGTGGGGAGGCCTGAGGAGGCCAAGAATGAAGATAGGAAAGGGCTTGCACCCAGTGGAGCTGGAGGGATGGCCTGTCCTGGCGGGGGGGGGGGGTTCTTCTGGGAGGCCAGAGACAAAGGAAGACATGACCCCAGATGATTCTTAGAGTCCCCCAGTTGTATCCTGCCTCCGCGACCAACACTGCCTTTCCCAAGATACAAATTCTTCATCTTCCTTCTCCCAACTCCCAACTTCTCTTAGAGAGCCTTGGGGCTAAAGAGGTTAACAGGGCTGCCAAGGCAAGATAATTATAGGGTTTAGTATGGCAGGGGAGAGGACGATAATTACATAGTGAGGTCCTCTCTGGGGGCTGCAGGGTTTGTGGGCAGAGGCTTGGGAGGGGTCCATTACCACCTCCAGCCCAGAATAGTCTCCCCACAGCCCCAAAGGCACATGCTAGGAGGGCAGGAGAGGAGCAAGTGAGCCTCTCTCCCCTCTGCTACATCTCAGCCACCAGGCCCTCCTCTCCTTAGAATGCCCTGCAGTGCCAAGGACTGAGTCCACTGCCTGACCTCCAAAATAGGAACTTTAGGAGAAAAAAGGAAGAGGAGATAAGATTTGGGATCCTCCCTGGAGAGAGAAGAAAGATAGCTACTCCCCACTAAGCCCACTCTGATGGACCAGGCAGTGTGGGTGTGGGGGTGCCTGCATGCTGCAGGTCCAGGACAGCAGGAGTCCCTCCTCCTCTGCAGTGAGTGTTCCCCTGTTCTGGCAGCACCTCTGAGAGTGGCCCAAGCATCTCAGGCTCCAGGGAGCTGCAGCTCTTCCTGAGTATGTCACAGACCCTCTACCCAAGGCTGTGCAGACACCTCTCTCTATCCAGCGAGTCCTGAAACTTCACACCCTACCCCAGGACACTGCCTCCTTCTCTCCTGGCAGCTCACACCCTTCGAACCTAAATGCCTCCTTTAGGCCCTGACCCACATTTGCTATGAACCAGTCAGGACCTTGAAGGAGGCGGGCCTGAAGGTTGCCTGGGTAACTCCGGGAGAGGGGCGCCCTTGGCAGAAAGACAGTTGCCAGGGAGACCAGGACAGTGGGCGGGGCCGCAAACCTTGGTTAGCAAGTACTGGGATAAGGAAAGATGTAAATGTCCAGATCTCTTCCAAATCCTTCTCTGTAAAGCCACCAGCACCCCTTCCTCAGGACTGGGTCTGGGGCAACTGAAATTCTAAAACTAAAAGAAATCGTAAAAGAAACCACCTAGGGGTTAGTTTCCGCAACTCAGGGGAACCCAACAGGGCCAAGCCTGAGGGAACTTCCTCAAGGAAAGAAGGAGCCAAGATCTATGAGGGGTTGGAGAAAGGACAAGGCTTAATGTATTATGATATAGAACTTCTCGGACTAGATGTCTAGAGTGAAAATATAGAAAGCATGCCTTCCCCCCCACCACCCGCCCCAAAAAAAAAACCGC
Source organism: Indri indri (assembly GCA_004363605.1). Taxonomy (NCBI): domain Eukaryota; kingdom Metazoa; phylum Chordata; class Mammalia; order Primates; family Indriidae; genus Indri; species Indri indri. The sequence goes on along the minus strand of RJWJ010019846.1, from coordinate 5,964 downwards.
CACCAAAACGGTGGTTTTAGTTCAACCTCCAAGGAGCTGACATTCCACATTTTACCACAAGATGGCAGTCTTGTCCACTTAAGTACCGTCCTGGAAGCTGGGGAGGAAACCAGGAGGTGAAGATCTCTTTCTGTCTCACAAATTGTTCCTGCCTCTAACTCCCTGGTATTTGGCAGACACCAGTAATCTCTCATGGACACAAATACACAGTTTTCTCTGCCCACCCCCCAGCTCTGACCAGGTTCACTTGACAAGGCTTATTCATTCTTCATTCAAAGCCACAGCAGAATACTTTGATGAAAAAGTTCTTGTCCTCTTGGGTCTCACTGGGTGAGAGTTATAATTTGGGATAATAGTAATAACTAATGCATTTAGGACAGTATGTCAGGCATTTAGTCCTCATAACCTTATAAATTAGGTGTAGTATTGTTATCCCCATATTACAGATGAGGAATCTGAGGCATAAAGAAGTTTAATAGCTTATCCAAGTTCACATAACCAGAAAAGAGAGACAGGTGGAACTTGAACCCAGTCAGCCTAGTTCTAGTCTAGAAGCTATGTGATTAACCTCCATAGCTCACAGAATGGTGCAGATATATCCAGGAGGTGTATCTACTCTAGACTTGGGAGTCAGGAAAGGACTCTGGATGGCATGTCTACAATCTCATCTATACTGAGACCTGAGGAAAGAGTAAATTTGGCCAAGAGATTGGGGGGTTGTGAGGGAATGAAGGTAGGATGGGGAGTTGTTCTAGGAAGAAGAAACAACCTACACAAAGATTCAGAAATGATCAAGAGAATGAGAGTGGAACACTACATCCAGGTTTCTAGCCTGGATGTTTGAGTGTTATTCATTACGATGAAAAACTGTGGGATATGGCATATTTTAGGGGGAGAGAAGGAGTTCTCTATTTAACCTATGATGTTTGAAGTACCTTGGAACATCCAGAAGAAGATATCAGGAGGCATCTGGTCTAGAGTTTTGGCTGGTACTGTTCACCTAATATCTTGTCTGTATGTTCCCTGAGGAAAGGAATTGAGTCTTATTTTTCTTTGCATCTTATTTTTCTTTGCATCTCATTTATCTTTGCACCTGCCAGTAGATACGTGTTTGTGTTTGGTGAGGAAGTGAAAGCTAGACTGCCTTCTCTAAGGGAGCAGAAGTAGGCGACACCAACTCTGCTCTCACAGTTTGCAATTTTGTGGAGGAAATGACACCAGAGAAACATTTTGGAGAATAGGATATGCCAGAATATGTGGTAAAGGCAATCACCGCACTGGAAGATCAGAAAGGAAAGGAAAAGAATCATGAAGAAAGAGAAGCCCACGAAGGCCACTGCTGATTGATTACTATGTAATCCTCACAATGAGTGAGTTGAGGGTAAGAATTGTGATCCCCATATTATAGACGAAGAAAGTCGGCCGGGCACGGTGGCTCGCGCATGTAATCCTAACACTCTGGGAGGCCAAGGCAGGAGGATCGCTTAAGCCCAGGAGTTTGAGGTTGCTGTGAGCTAGGCTGATACCATGGCACTCTAGCCTGGGCAACAGAGCGAGACTGTCTCAGAAAAAAAAAAAAAAGAAACTTGATGAAATTCTGAGATGCCCATGTCTTGGTCCAAAGCAAGGGAGGGAACCACCTGGCTAAGTTTTTGTTTTGTTCTCATGGAAATTGATTGTCTCTTCAAAGTTCCCCAGCTTGGTCCTCCTAACCCCCACCTTCTCCCTTCAAAGCTGCACCCCCAGTTTCTTCCCTCATTCTACTCCAGTTCCCCAACCCCACTCTGTCCTTATGCCTGGTACTCTTTATGCCTATGCCAAGCCAACTTTAAGATGTTTTATCGGACTCTAATTCCAGAGAGGAAACCAATGCCTCTTCTTCTATTCTGTCCAAGAAGCCCAATAATGAAGTTCATCCATTTATTCAACAAACATTGTGTATACCAGAAAATGAACAAGACCTGATCCCTTCAAACATTTTCAATTTGTCTATTGATCCAGGGCTTTGGGATCAAGAAATAAGCCTGGAGAAACTGAGGTGTAGGACGAAGTAGCCAAAATCAAAAGTTAAGCACATTCAAAGCATTTTGTCATCTTGGCACCCTTTCACTCTGCCCTGTGTGCCCAGGGTCACGCTCGAAGACTAGGGCTGGTCCCATAGCGGGGTTTCTCCCCTTGCAACTTGCTGTCCCCAGCTGGACTTGCAATTTGCTTTCCCAGGGGTCCAGATTCCTCTGCAAGCATAGTGGCCTCCAGCCCTGCCTCCTCCCATTCCTCCCCCAATGGCCCCCAGCTCCTGCCTTTTCCATCCTGCTGACTCCCTTAGCACCGCTGAGCCCCAATTTGAGGGACTCTTCCCATCACCTCCCCACCTTCTCAGACTGTGCCTGGCCTCTTCCTCTCCTATTCTCCTTAATCCCTCTGATAGCCTAGCCCGATACTTCTCTCCATGGCTTCTTTAAACATCTTTGGGCTACCTCTGGTAGCTGGGACTCCTCTGGGCTCAAGTTCTTCTTCTCCTCCCCCTTGGGCTCTCTGGGCTCCCAAGGCTGACTCTTGTGGCTGTCCCTCCTTCCCTCTGGAGTCTCTGCCTTCCCCCTGATCCCCTGCATCCGCCTCCCCAGGGGCTCCCTTGGTATCTTCCAGTCTCTGTCCCCTCTTTCTCCTCCCCATCATGCTTTCTCTCCCTCTCTCTCTTCCCAGGGTACTGGTCTGTCTCATCAGTTCCTCTGCCCCTGTTTCCTCTCTAGAACCCCCAATCTCTTGTGGTCTGGCTCTGTGGACCTCCACCCTCCCCGTCTAGCAGTACCTCTCTCTCCTCCCTCTGGGCTCTACCCTATCTTTATCTCTGGCTCGCTCTACTCTAACTCTACACAGTTGTCCCGGTCTTTTTCCTCCTCTGGCTCTGTGTCTCCCACAGACACACCATTTCTGTCTCTCTAGCAAGTCTCTGCCCTCTGTGTCTTCCCCCCCTGACTCTTGTACTCCTTTGTCTCTCCCTCTCTCTCCTCCGCCTCTTCCTATCTCTCTCTGGATCTGTCTCTTCCCTCTTTATCTCTCGGTCTCTCGCTAGTTTCTCTGACTTTCCCTCTCTGTCTCTCCCCTCCCCCTCATATCTCTGCCTTTTCATCTCTCTCCGGCCCTTGCTCCCTCGCTCCCTCCCTCTCTCTCTTTTCCTCCGTTCTCTCCGGCTCCCTCTCTCGCCTCGGATGACAGCGCTGCCTCTTTTGTTGGCTCCGCAGCCAATCGCCGCCGCTGACGACACGGGGGCCGGGGCTATAAAGGGCCTGGCCCGGGCTCGGGCCCCCCCAGCCGCCCGCCCCGGCCGCCCGCCCGCCCCGCCCGCGCGCCCGCCGCCCCCGGCCCCCCCGGCCCCCCCTCGGCCGGGCAGCCCCCAATCCCGCGCCGCCCGGACCCCCTCCTCCCTCCGCCCCCTCCCCGCGGGACTCCGGCGTCCCCGCCCCCCAGTCCTCCCTCCCCTCCCCTCCAGCATGGTGCTCGCGGCCCCGCTGCTGCTGGGCTTCCTGCTCCTCGCCCTGGAGCTGCGGCCCCGGGGGGAGGCGGTCGAGGGCCCCGCGGCGCCGGCGGCGGCGGCGGCGGCGGCGGCGGCGGCGGCAGCGGGGGCCGGGGGGGAGCGCTCCAGCCGGCCAGCCCCGTCCGTGGCGCCCGAGGACGGCTGCCCCGTGTGCGTGTGGCGGCAACACAGCCGCGAGCTGCGCCTGGAGAGCATCAAGTCGCAGATCTTGAGCAAACTGCGGCTCAAGGAGGCGCCCAACATCAGCCGCGAGGTGGTGAAGCAGCTGCTACCCAAGGCGCCGCCGCTGCAGCAGATCCTGGACCTGCACGACTTCCAGGGCGACGCGCTGCAGCCCGAGGACTTCTTGGAGGAGGACGAGTACCACGCCACCACCGAAACTGTCATTAGTATGGCCCAGGAGAGTAAGTGGGCTGCGGGGCGTGGGCAGTGGGGTGCTGGCTCTGGCTGCGGGAACGGCGCCTTCCGCTCCCAAGCGGAGCGCTCCTGGCTGCCCCGGCCCAGAAGCCTTTTCTGAGAAAACTTGATGGATTGAGGAGCGGGGGCTACTCAATAGAAGTTTTTCCAGCGGTAGAGATGGGCTGAGGAGTTGAGTGCACGCCCCGTTCCCGGAGGTGGGGGTGAGGGGCGGGTAAACCAGTCGGGTTTCGAGATACGGCCTCCTATCCCCGGTGTGCGTTAAAGACCCGTGTCGAAGGAGTCCGGGGAAGCTGGGGCCCGCAGCGGAGGGGCCCGGACAGAAACTCTGTCCTGAAGGGCCGTGGTGGGGAAGCTGAAGAACAGAATCGAGTCCCGGCTGGACTGCAGTGCTATCTGCCTCCCAGTGGCCTTGGCACCTACTCTCCACCCGGTGTTCCGCAACGTGCCCATCGGCTGCAGAGAACTGAGTGCCCCTCTCCCTCTCTCAGGAATAGGATCCCAGAGCCTAGTATCCCTCCTGGCAGCTCAAGTGGCAGCCTTTTCCATCCCGAGCCTCGTCTCACACCGGGTATCCCAAGGGGCTGGAAAAACTGTGCTTTCTTGGTACTGACCCGGCTCAGAGAACTCAAACTTCATTGCGCTTGGGAACTAAAGACACCTATTTGGCTACTCTAACCTCAGTGTTCCATCTCTTATTCACCCGCCCCTACCGCAGCTGGACTGTAGGGGAGAGAGGAATACCTAGGGAGAAAGAAAGAGATGGAGGGTGGGGAGGACACAGGCATCCCGAGCCCCTGGCCAAACGGAAGATGAACATGTTAATAGACATGAGCTGCTTTGAAATTTTATGGCCTGGAAAATCCAGGCCAATACCAGCTCCCCCCACCCCCAGCTCTTCCTGGGGTCAGGTGACTCCCTCTACCCCTCCCCCACTGAGGTCTTTACCCCCCCATACACTTCGACTCCAGGGAACCAGGCCCTCTCTTATTCCCTAGTGACTTGGCAATGTTCCCCCCACCACACACACACACACACACACACACACACACACACACACACTGGTTTTATGGCTCTGAACAGAAGAGGGGGGAGACTGGTTTATTGGCAGATGGGTCATAAAAAGCTGGGGACTGAGGGGAGTCCTAGTGGCCCACCCCCATGAGAGAGGCACAGGAACCCAGGTGTGCATCTGGGAGGCTAAGTGCCTCATACTGCCACCCATATTTCTGCAGACCTCAACTCCACAGCACTTCATCAGGGCTGTAAAGAAAACTCAAAGAACCAGGAAACTAATGGAAATGGGGGTGAAGGCATGGGGATCTGGTCTTGTGTCCTTCAGTCTCCCTTCTGTCCTTAAGGCTTCTGCTTATGAAAGCTAGGGTCAGTCTGAGATTGACTGAGGGCAGCAGTCGGGGGTGGAGATGCTAGGAAACAGAGTTGTAGAGGAATTCTGATTAAGAGTTTGCTGAAAGAAGTTGAAGGGTACAGAGGGAAAAGATACTCTGGTATGTGGGATAGTGTGTGTGAGGATTTCTAGGGTGGGTGATGGGACTATGGACTTCCCCTTGCCCCTGACTATTCCTAGCATCCCTTAGCCAACAGGCCTGAACCCAGAGTTAGCTCTGGTAATGGGGATGCAGGAAGTGAATGGGCCCTGTATGCATGGATTGGGCAATGCAGGTTAGGCCTGGGGCGGGGGGACACACAACAGCAGGTGGGGTCCCATCCCAACTTCCACCCCCATGCCACCCCAGGAGTTGGATAACTAGGGAACTAGGTCTCCAGCCAGGTATTGTACGTCCCCTTTAAGAGCTTAGCTGAGCTCTTAAGAGAGGGAGGGGGAGTGAAGGGGAGGGGAGGGAGAGGGGGGGAAAAGGAAAAAGAGACTTTTATAGTCTAATCCCCAGGGACCCGCTTTAATAAGAGACTTGTGCTCTGCTAATCGGGGGAGGTGTTTGTCAGCAGAGATGGCCTCCGTTCCCCTCCCCCTTCCTCCCCTCCCCCAGCCC
>RJWJ010019845.1:0-29764 GCA_004363605.1 Indri indri | reverse complement strand
TGTACCAGTTAATTATAAAGGATACAACTCAGGAACAGCCGGATGGCAGAGATTCACCTGGACAGGGGAAGGGCAGGGAGCTTCTGCCCTCTCTGGGCACACCACCCTCCTTGCACCTCTGTGTGTTCCCCAATCCAGAAATTCATCAAATCTCCTCGTTCAAGAGTTTTTATAGAACTTAATCTCCAGCCTTCCTCTCCCCTTTCCTGGGGGTTGGGGGGTAGGCCTGGAAGTTTCAACCCGCTAATCCTTTAAGCCTGTGGTCCCCAACCCCCAGGCCATGAACTTGTATTGGTCTGTGGCCTGTTAGGAACTGGGCCGCACACCAGGAAGTGAGCGGTGGGTGAGTGAGTGAAGTTTCATCTGTATTTATAGCTGCTCCCCATCACTCACATCACCATCTGAGCTCTGCCTCCTGTCGGATCAGCGGTGGTGTTAGATTCGCAGAGCAGTGCGAACCCTACTGTAAACTGCGCATGTGAGGGATTTAGGTTGAGTGCTCCTTATGAGAATCTAATGCCTGATGATCTGAGGTGGAGCTGAGGTGGTGATGCTAGCGCTGGGGAACAGCTGTAAATACAGATTATCATTAGCAGAGAGGTTTGACTGCACAGAAACCACAATAAATCAATTGCTTGCAGATTCATATCAAAACTCTATCAGTGAGTGGCAAGTGACAATTAAGCTGCATCTAATTGCAGACTTTATAGTGGCAAGTGAGCATCTTACTTCAATTGTAAAGCTGCATCTGGTGGCAGGCTTTAGGTCAGAATCCGACACTTATTTTAGTTCATGCATGGCCAGCCCATTATTTTATTAACCACTTCTTTCCAGGCCTCTTTTGCTCACTGCACACTTAGTCACAGTTTTGGTAAGAACACAAGCTAATCCTAGCAAAAATGAGTGAAAAACAAACTTTGCTGGAGAGCTTCTTTGAAAAGGGGGAAAGACCCAATGATGAGAGAGCAGAATACTCTAAGACTGACAACAAAATGAAAGCTGCATTTAAAAGAAAATACCAAGAGTCCCATTTAAATTATGGGTTCATTGCAACAGGTGATTCACATTCTTCAAGCCTGCTTTGTGTAATATGTGGTGACTGGCTATCCAGTGAAGCCATGAAACCTTCAAAGCTGCTTCAGCACATGGAGACCAAGCACCCTGCATTAAAAGACAAGTCTTTGGAGTCTTTCAAAAGAAAAAAAAACCTTAAACACAAAGAACAGAAGCAATTATTGAAGGCCACCACTTCATCAAATGTGTCTGCACTGAGAGCATCATGCTTAGTGGGTAACCGCATTGCTAGAGCCAAGGAGTCCTTTACTACTGGTGAAGAGTTGATCCTGCCTGCTGCTAAGGACATTTGCCATGAACTTTTAGGAGAGGCTGCAGTTCAAAAGATGGCACGTGTTCCTCTTTCAGGTAGCACCATAACTAGATGAATTGATGAAATAGCAGAGGATATTGAGGCACAATTCTTAAACAGGATTAATGAGTCACTATGGTAGGCAACCCAGGTTGACAAGTCTACCGAGTTGACAACAAGGCAGCAATGCTTGTTTTTGTGCGATGTATTTTTCAGGAGGATGTGCATGAAGATATGCTATGTATACTTTTGTTGCCCACCAACACCACAGCTACGGAATTATTCAAGTCTTTGAATGATTACAAATATCGGGAAAACTGAATTGGTCTTTTTGTGTCAGTACATGCATGGATGGAGCGGCTGCCATGACTGGATGGCTTTTTGGTTTTACTACTTGGGTCAAGGAGGTCACTTCTGAATGTGAGTCTACACACTGTGTCATCCACAGAGAAATGCTGGCTAGCAGGAAAATGTCCCCTAAAGTAAACAATGTTTTGCAGGATGTGATTAAAATTATCAACCATATTAAAGTACACGCCTGTGACTCACGTCTGTTCACACAGCTCTGTGAGGAGATGGACGCAGAGCACACACATCTTCTCTTACACACAGCAGTGAGATGGCTTTCTAAAGGTAGAGCACTGGCCAGAGTTTTTTGAGTTTTGAGGACCACTCCAGAGATTTCTTTTAGAAAAACAGTCACCAACGGCAGCACATTTCAGTGACACAGAATGGGTTACAAAACTTGCTTACTTGTATGTCATATTCAACCTGCTCAATGAACTCAATCTGTCACTTCAGGTGAGAATGACAACTGTGTTCAAGTTGGCAGATAAAGTGGCTGCATTCAAAGCCAAACCAAAATTATGGGGGTGATGAGTCAACACTGAGATTTTTGAGATGTTTCAAACATTAGCAGAGATTTTGAAAGAGACTGAGCCAGGGCCTTCTTTCTCCTATCTGGGTCATGATCACCTATCTCAGCTTTCGAAAGAGTTTGAGCATCACTTCCCAACCACAAAAGACCCCCGAACTGGGAAGGAATGGATCCATGACTCATTTGTGAATAAGCCAGATGAATTGACTTTGTCCGTGCTAGAAGAGGATCAACTGCTTGAGTTCACAAATGGTGGTGTCCTTAAAAGTATGTTTGAGACAACTTCAAATCTCCATCCGTTCTGGATTAAAGTCAAGGCAGAATATCCCGAGATTGCCACAAAAGCATTGAAAAACCTGCTTCCATTTCTAACATCCTATTTTTGTGAAACAGGGTTTTCTGCAGTGACAGCAACCAGAATGAGATTACAGAGTAGACTGGACATAAGCAACACACTTTGGGTGTCACTGTCTCCCATCACCCCCAGATGGGACTGTCTAGTTGCAGGAAAACAAGCTCAGGGCTCCCACTGATTCTGCATCATGGTGAATTGTATAATTATTTCATTATCTATTACAATGTAATAATAATAGTGAAAGGTGGTCTTACTAATAACCTATCTAACAGAGGAAAATAAACTATCAAACAAAAAGTAAGAGAAATAAACTCACGACATATAATTGCCCCTTTGGAAAAAAACCTCACAACTACCCTCTTTGTTTTGTTTAATTAAAACACCTGTGGTCTATTTTGTTATCTCGAAGACTTCATTTTCTCAGCCTTGAACAGCCCTAAGCAGATAGCAGGGCTGCGATCTCCCCACTCTCTGCTTCAGTTCCTGCAAGAAACATGTTTCAAGGACTCAGATAAGCTGAATTCATAGAGAAAAGGAAAAAAATAAGATAAAAATAGAAAAGGCAAACACCACCACTCCACAGCTGCTCCTGTTATCAGTTTGTTAAAACAGAGGGAAAAAAAGCTGTCTTTACCCTTTAAAACACCAGCCACTTTTCCTCAACTGCCTGGCATTTTCACTCTTTTCTCTGCATGCTATGGCCACTCTGTCCTTCTCTCTCTCTCTCTATTCCTTCCCTCCTTCCTTCCTTCCTTCCTTTCTCAGGAAAATAAACTTTGTACTTCTTTCTATCCTAAACGCTGTGTGAGAATTCTTTCCGCAAACCACTGAGACCACCTAGTAAGTTTCCACCCTAACAAATAGAAATAAAGTGCACAATAAATGTAATGTGCTTGAACATCCCAAAACCATTCCCCCACCTCCCTGCCACCTCATCTGTGGAAAAATTGTCTTCCGTGAAAGTGGCCCTTGGTGTCCAAAAGGTTGGGGACTGCTGCTCTAAGCACTTGGCGCCAAGTTTCAGGAAACTGGACCCATCCTGAAGCTATCTAAGGGCCCCACACTAAGTCACCTCACTAGCATCAACTCAGGTGTTACGGAAAAGAGCTCATTACGAATAGCAAAAGATACTCCTATCACTTAGTAAATTCCTAGGGTTTTAGGAACTCTGTGTCAAGAATGAGGATGAAGACCAAATACATTTCTTATTATATTATAATATGCTATGCCTGAGGTACCCTGGGCCAAGGGAATTGAATGAACCCGGAAACCAGACGTGTGGTTTTAAATCTTGACTCTGCCACTTTGTGACCTTAGCTAAGTTACTTCATGTCTCTGAACCTCGGGAACATCATCTATAAAATGGGATGTGTGTGTGTCACCACATATGTAACGGTGGAAGGGAAGCCTAACATGACGAGCTCTATTTTGCTTCTGACCCCCTGCAGTAATATCCTTTAGGTTAGAAGCTTCTGCTTAACTCTGCACATAGGCCAGCTAATTATAGGAAGAATTCAGTTTGTTGTTCAACTCTAGAAGAAAGATGATAACTGTCCCTTTCACAAAACTGACTCCTGGGGAGATTAGGGAAGTATTTACACAAGTAACAATGCTATGTTAAAGATTTATAGGAACATTATGACATGACCTATGTCATCCAATGTTAACCGACCAAGAATAACGAAGTTTTACCACCTCCTTGGACCCCTGTGGATGTCCAGATGCCTGTGGTCATCGGTCACCTCTTGCAACCTCCCTCCTCTTCCTCCTGCCCTTAACGGAAAAAGGAGCCTGAAGTTCATACTAACTTATTATGGCTCTTTAGGAGCCAAAGTCCACCATTTATCTGCTCAGCTTGCTGGTTTCCCAAATAAAAGTCGCTTTCCTTGCCTCAACACTTTTTCTCCTGACTTACTGGCTGTCATGCAGTGAGTGGTATGAGCTTGAACTTGGTTATATATAGGCTTTCGAAATTAAACAAAGTACGTAACAGCACTTATCATAGCACCTGGCTCATATTTCCATAGCTCACTTTCCTCCCCTCCTCTTGTCTTCCCAAATCATAAAAGTTTTCTTGGTGTCCAAGTCAGTCTTACACACTTGCAGAAAAAGCAGCCACCATCATCAAGCTATTGGAAAGGAGGTAAGAAGTCTGCCTACTCAAAACTGCATCTACACTTCTTATGCAACTGTTATCCGGTTTCAAAGCACTAAAGGGATGGGAGTCTTCTGCAGCTTGGCTTGGGTTAATCAGTTTGAAGGTGAGGGAAAGAAATGGGATGTGAAAGATTTGTTCAGTAGAGGAGAGGAGCTGAGGAAAGCAGCAGAGGGTGGAGCTCCCTGGGAGGAGAGGTTTGGAGAAGCCACAGGAGGGTCCCCTGGGCACCTGGCGTGGGCAGTGGGGGTGAGTGGCTGGAGGAGGGAGGCAGGTGAAGCAAGGGCAGACGATATGCAGGGAGCAAAGAGCCAGTATTGGGCAGGGTGTGGTGGCTCAGGCCTGTAATCCTTGCACTGTGGGAGGCTGAGGCAGGAGGATTGTTTGAGCTCAGGAGTTCGAGACCAGCCTGAGCATGAGGGAGACCCCCCCCACCTCCTCGCCTACAAAAAATGAGAAAAAATTCACTGAGCATGGTAGTGTGCACCTGTAGTCCCAGCTACTCAGAAGGCTGAGGCAGGAGGACTGCTTAAGCCCAGGAGTTTGAGGTTGCAGTGACCCACTGCACTCCATCCAGGGCAACAGAGTGAGACTCTTATCTCAAAAACAAACAAACAAACAAACAAACAAACAAAACCCAGTAACTTCTTGGGGCCTGCCATGTACAGGAGTTTATGTTTTACCTCTTAAGTGCTTTATATTCCTATGTTTACATCTTGGCTGCCAGAAATGTAAATAGGGATAAAGAGGCTGAAGATTTAGGGAAAAAAAAAAAAAAAAAAAAAAAGCCAAAACCAGACCAAACCAAGCCAAACCAAAACACCAAAGGCTACTTTTTTGCAAATGATCACTTGGTATGCACTTAATGGCACCATAGTGCCCAATCGGCTTGTTTGAATGAATAGTATCTCCCCAGGAGAACTTTATTCACCATGGCTCGATGACACTAGGAAACAATTTTAGCTTCTAGGCAGTGTACATATCCCTTCCCCCATACCCATATCCATACCCTTTATTGCCATAAATACCAATGTAAGAATTTAAACACAGCATCCAGGGCTATTTTATTTTGCTCATCATTACTATTTATACACACAAATATACACCTCGTACTAAATTGTATCAAAAGTAAAAGATGACAGTGAACAGCTACGTATTAATGTATTTGCACAGAATGCTGGCACACTCTGAAAACATGGTGTTTGGGTTGTTAATAAGGCTTGATTGCTCTGAGAAATATTAATAATGTTCCAGACAGCTTCTTGTTAATGTCTGAAAGTATTTCTGCACCTCGTTTTCATCAGGAAAAGAGAGATGAAACAATTCAGGGTCTAATGGTCAAATGATTCTGCCGCTAACCCAGATACTGTCATTTATGCACCACGATTATGCTGATGGATCTTTCCAATTTTGTCATTCCCTTCTGTGCCATTATTCCTTCAGCTGCTTAGTTTCTGGCTTTCATATCAGCCCCAAAGAAAAACAGTTAATGGTGCTCACATTTCTGTTGCTAATCTTTGGTTTATTAGATCTTTTCCTATAATTGCATTTCAGGGGCTCTACTGAGCTGCTGGCATAGTTGGTGTGTGTCAGGTATTATTGTAAGACTTGGGGATGGTAATCCTGGGCTTTACAAGGTAAGACAAATGTGGTATTGGAGAAAAATAGATTGTTGATGGTGAGGCTTACTAAGAAACATTTGTTTTCCTTCCTGCCTTGGTTGTTAAATCAAATTATGACTTTGAGGAACAGGGGCTCTAAACTCTTTCTTCCTGCCTGGAAAGCATATTTGGCTAGGATTTGATGCTGGGTCCTTTCTCTCACTCTGTCAGTGGCTGGCACCCTGATGAAGACTGCTGTCTGCTTAAGATAAATCATATTTCAAACATATTTTCTTTTTCATATTGGGCAGCCAAAATTAGGGCAAGGAATGTCAGTGTGTTGCCAGATCTGTCAATATAAAGTTTAGATCACAGTTAACTGGTGCCGGTTTAGTTAACTACCTGACAAGAAAGGCTCATAATATGCCATGAAGAATGATTTCATTCTTAAAATGATAGATGCTCAGAGCTGGCGGGGATACTGGAACTGACATTGGTCCTTTTAAAAAAGACTCGATAACATTATGGAATAATGGGAGGAAGGAAGCTTGACCTGGAAATCGATGAAGGTTGAAAAATCCTACCTTCATATCATACAACTTATCTACTAGTATAAAAAAAAAAGCACTCTCAACTTGGGGCCATGCCGAGATTTGTCATGTGATAAAATAGCCTTTTGGTTGGTTCAATCTGCTTCTAAGAGTTTTGTTGATATTTCCAATTCCAGAAGGACAGAGTTCAGACTCCAGATGGTTTAGGAATAGATATGTTTAGTTGTATTTGTTAGAGTAGGCTCATCTGTGTTAACAAATACAAGCAAAAAAACATAATGGCCCATACACAGTTTCTTTGCAAGTCTTTCATGAAGCCCAGGCAGATGTTTCTGGTTAGCTGGTGGCTTTCCTCCATGAGACAATTCAGAGACTCTTGCTCTTTTCACCTGGCAGCTCTAGCATCCTCCCAGCGGTCTAGACCAGAGCTTCTCAAATTTCCATGTGTGTATGAATCCCTTGAGGAGCTTATTGAAATGCAGATTCTGTGTCAGAAGGTCTGGGATGGGAAGTAAGATTTTGCCTTTCTCATAAGAACAGATGATGTGAACGCAGCTGGTCCATGGACCAGATTTTGAGAAGCAAGGATCTAAAGGACCTCATCGTCAATCGCTTCCAGCTGGTGGAAGAGAAAAGCGTATGACGCTTGTTGGGGGTTTCTGCGGGGCAGGCTTGGAAGTGGCTTATATCACATCTGCCCAAGTTTTTTTGACCAGGACTCAGAAGATGACTGCACCTAACTCACACAAGGCTGAAAAATGTAGGCTAGCTGTATGTTCAGGAAGAAAAGGAAACACAATTTAGGCATCTGCTAGATATCTTTGCCACAGCAGGTGATTTCAGGTGCTAGAGCTCATTTATTTTTACGCTTTAATGATAATCCTATTAAAAATTCCTCCTAGATGCCCCTTTCTCTTGTTCTTTCTCAGCATTTTTAAAAATGTTGACAATTTGCTATCCTGCTCTGTGAATGATGATCCCTGGCACCTAGGAATAATTCTTTTGAGAAATCCGAAGATGCTTTTGAGCATGGTTTCATTAATCTTGTCAGTTAGAAATGATGTTGGGTCACCATTCCCACCCATAGAACACTTAGGTATGCAGAACAGATGTGGCCTCTGGGTGGCAGATAGAGTACCTGCGATGCAGTGTTGCTTTGCCAGTATCACCCTCCTCCTGGAGCTCTCTGTGGTTGCTTTTGAAGGCAGCTCCATGGCCTTTCTCCTGGCTCCTCTGTTCGTATTGTGGGATTCATCTTGTTTCTTAATGGGATAGAGTTTTCTCACAGCCCTGTTCTGTGTTTGTATTCATATGGTGCATTTATCCTCAGAGGATTCAAGATCCATTTAGACCATGTAATTTGTTTTAAATAGCTCAGTAAAAAGTTAGCTGAACTCAAGCTCCAAGGACAATTTCAAGCAAATGCATATGTTATTGGAGCTGATCTTCAAATAGGTACAGAGGGGAATGTCGGGGGGTCAGTGGGTGAGACACTTGTTTGACTGCAGCTTGTAGTCATCACAGTATGTGTAATTTATAGTTACCTTATAATACCTAAGCTATAGGTGGGGAAAATGGAGAGTTATTTTATTCCTATTATTTTATGCCAGACTCAAAGGGGAAAACCCCAAAGCTTTCATTAGGCTTTTATAGGTTTTGCAATCATATCTTCCCAACTTACATGTGGTCTGCAGGCTAAATGAGGTCATAGCGGTTGGCAGTTTTTCAAGCCTAATATATGTGTTTGACTGACAAAGCCTGCCCTCATAAAATAATTTTGGGGGGGGGGTTATTTCTGTTTTTTCACTTATACACCTGAATGAAATCATTTAGTTAGCCCCCAAGACATCTACAACAAAGGAAGTTTAATGTTTCATTAATAAACCAGCAATTTCTTTTTTTCTGTTCCCAAAGGACTTGCTCTATTTTGTGATACTTTTGTACAAATTTGATCTTAGAATGTATGTTAAAAGTTGGGACAGAAATTTCATTTGAGACCTCATGGGAGGTGCAAAGCCTTTTACCTCAAGATCCCCAACCTGAATCTGCCTAATGTTTAAAGCTTCTGCAAGCTTGTATGTGAGTTTCTTCCTTTAAGTGTGGCTTTCCTCACATATTTTTGAAAAAAATGTGTTAGTCTCACCTTAGCTCTTGAATCATCTACTGTACTTGTTTCTTCAAGGATAGTTCTACCTTGTGATTACCAGTTCTGTTTTTGTCCACCATTTGCTTGCTTTTGGTCATTGCCTTGGATTCTTGGACCACAGGCTCTCAAAAGGTGGAACTGATCCTAATTCCAAAAGATAGAATCCAGAGCACCAGAATCCTGAATGTTGAAATCCGAAAAGATTAAAATCCTGAATATATAATTCTCAAAAAAATAGTTTAAAAAGTTCTCTGAAAGATATTTATTTGCCTTTTAAAATGGGGATTTATTTGAGAAACATAAAAACATGACAGAACCCTTCATAGGCCTCAATCAAATCGGCAATAACATATTAATACATATTTTTGCAAGCATAAACACACTCAGGTATACTAGTAAGGACAGTCTTGGGTATAAGAGTTATGAGCAGATGAACCTTATTCATAAAGAAATATGTCATGAAGTGAATTGTATAAACACATATCACTGGCTGGTAATTGTGTGCACCCAGGTTTCTAACTTTAATCATCTGAAATCAGGTTGGATTTGATGGGCAACCTATCTTTTGATGAGATTAACCAAAAACCTCAATGGATCACCACTGCACCTGCAGTCACCCAAAAAGCTGAGATCTAGAGAAATTTTGTCTTTCACAAATGCAGATGTACAAAGAGGACATCTCTTCATTTATTGAGGAAGTTTCAACATTGTTACATACATGTACAATGCTTACAGGCAAAGTCAACTTGGTGATGATACACTTTCATGGAGTAAAATTTGCAAAAAATGCATAAAACAAATTAGAACTATCTAAAAGTTGTTACATAATTTATATTTCCAGTATTGGAAATGATGAAAAAATGAAATACATAGCATAGTGAATTGTAAAAAATAAATCTGACAATTTAAAATAATGGAAAAAAACTAAAAAAAGAAAAAAAAAGAAAAAAATTAAAAAGAAAATTTGGAAAAGTATATTACTGGGATAGATTATGGGCAATTGCATGGAGATAATCCATAAGAGCTGGCTGACTTTCATGAACATTAACTATTTTTTGAAGTCTTGCAACGTGATAAATAGCTGCTTTTTTCCTTTTAGGGCATGGCTGTCCTTGGAGAATATTCAGCATGTGGTGCTATTCTTTTTTTTTTTTTTTTAAATTTCAGAATATTACGGGGGTACAAATGTTTTGGTTAAACAAATTGTTTTTGCACCTTTTGAATGCAGTGTTCTGGTGGAACCCTGAGAATAAAGATGTGGAGATGCCAGGGATCGAACCTGGGACCTCATACATGCAAAGCATGTGCTCTACCACTGAGCTACATCCCCAGCACTGGTGCCATTCTTTTTGAAATTCTGTTTCTATATATGCCAACATGAGCATTCCCTATTATTAATAAAATTTTCCATCTTCTGTGACAAGCTTTTATGTTGTTTTGAGTATTGGAAATCCGTTCTACATGCACTCATATATAAACAGACCACAAATTTGGTGGAAACAATACTGGTGATTGAACACCAACACCGTTGCATAAGTGTCTTCTTATCCTACTGTGCACATAATTATTTTTGAAGCAGTCAGTAACTTTGCTGGCTTGTTCAGGCAAATATGGCTCTAAGTCATTAAAATCTGGGATTTCATCAGCTGGAAGGAATGCCAATGCAGACAAATGAATTTTTAAATTGAAGTTTTCACCATGTCAGTATCACATGGCCAATCCACTCATCTGAATTTTCCATCAAGTGCAAATAAAGACAGCAATAAGGTATAGTTCCTAAATCATGAAATGATCCTGTGTTCGACTGAAAATGCACTAATCCCTTCCCCAGAATTTGGATTTTAGGATTTCAATGTTTGGGATTTTAATCTTTTTGGGTTGTGATTTTTCGGATATTAGACATTAAAAATTTTAGACTTTAGGGATTTCGATCTTTCAGGATTTCAACATTTGAGATTATGATGTTCAGGATTTTGTCTTTAGGACTATGATCCAAACCCCACAAAAGATCTCCTCCCTCTGTATAAGTATCAATAAAAGGGTGATTAGTCCAGACCACACTCCTTGTCCTGTCCTTGGTTGTTTGCCCTACCAAATGCATGATATATAAGCATAGGCAACTTTACTAAAATAGTGGGGAAACAGAAGGTAACTATATTGTAGGAAGAGAAAATTTTTAATTCTGTCTCACATGACAGTTTCTATCATTCAATGAAAAACATACAAGCATTTAAACTCTTTCTGGCTGTTGTCTCAAGCAAATGCCCCAGTTCCTTCCTATCTTGCTTCCTAATCTTACATCCACCATCTTGTAAGGAAGAACAGCTCCTTCTTGAAAACTCTATAGATGGTATCTTCACTTCCTGTGAGGCTCAATATTGCCCTGGGCCCTCTCTATTTTTCATTATCTGGTAGCAGGACCCAGAAGTCCCACCAGTGCACTTTCCTACACTTGAGACTTCAAGTCTTCCGTAATATCCAGTGGCAGGGACTGTAGTGGGCTTGGCAGGAGAGTCTAGGATGAGCCTTGGCAATCTTAGTCCAGTAGAAACATCCAAAATGGATTTAGAAACTTCCAGTCTGATTTCCTTCTACCATGCATGCCAAGGGAAATGGAGATTAAGTCCTCTTCTTGGTAATCCAATTGGTAACTTTTGCATAGAACATACACGTGTACCCATAAAACTCACTTGTTTCCCCCGAAATATTAATTTTTTAAAAAAGTAGTGTCTAAATCCATATCAAGGAGAGAAATATTTCATGAATTACAATCCAATCTGCACAGACTCCTGAATCATGTATGGTAGATTCAGGCACGATTTCTCCCTGAGCATGGTCCAGGATAGGCCCTTGACTTTCCTGCTTAAGAAATACATGAGAAGCTGAGTCCATTACCTTGAAGACTATGCCAATGAATACTCATGAGACGATTTAAAATGACCATTTTTTTTTTTTTGAATTTTAGGACACATCATATTTTTAGGACAGTCTCACTCCCTTTTATGATTAAAGGATGCTTCATTCGTGTTGGGGTGGGGAGATTGAAGGCAGTGTCACCTCTGTCAATGGCTTTGTTTTTCTCTAACCTATTTAGGTAAACAGCCATTGTTTCCTTGTGGAGTTATTGGGTTGTGTGTGTATGTGTGTGTGTGTTGTTGTTGTTGTTTTGTTTTATTTTGCAATGCAGGCTGTTACTTAAAATCAATATACTTAGAGACTCTTTCTTCCTCCCCTTACACATGGGCTTCTCAATCAAGGTTTGAGAATATTGGCACCATGCAAGTTCCTAACCACCGAATTACGTATGTATTTAATGGACTGTAGTGGGTCATTCTCTGGTCTAATAACAACTTAGTTGTGGGAGTCTTTAGTTTTGTGGGCCCAGTGCAAATTCTATTAGTGGTGAGTTTCTTAAATATTATCATTGTCTTTGAAGTAAGAGAAAGGAAAACTTGAACTTCAAGAATATGTCAAACTATCATAGAATCTGAGTTTTAGAAGTACACTTTGGAATTGTCTAGAAACCACAAGTGGAAACAGAGAGTCAGAAAGATTAGATGAAGTGACTCCACTACATGTCATTTGAAAATGGTTATGATGGGAAAAGAACAGCAGTACACCAATAGCCTCTACACACTGCCAAGTCCTAAGTCAGCCAGTTCAGGAGGGACGAAGGGTGCAAAAACCCAAAATAGTGGTGGCAAAAATGTACTGGCTAACTTCACATACAGATCTGAATGCTGCTAAGCAACGTGCACACAAGTGATCCATGCCCCCGACCATCAGAGTCACAGACTGTTGGAGTTGGGGGTGTTGTCAGTGTCATCCAATTCCCTCATTCTGCAGAGCAGGCTCAGAGAAGTTGAGGGCCTGCCCAATGTCACTCAGTTTCTTGGTGGCAGATGAAGGGTTAGAACTCAGGTCTTCAGAATCTTCACACAGTGATCTTTTAATTGCTGATTTCTAACTATTATGGAGGTGCTTTAGAGGCAATCTCAGCGGGTGAGGGACAGGCTGAGCCTTTAGCACTGGGGCCCACTTGAATTAATGCATCCAGAGTTTTAATTGTTTTAATTATTGGAGTTCAAAGATTTCACTTAAACTGGCTATTACTGTCTCAAAAAATGCTTGAAAACTTCTGTACTATAATGTATTTCCACTAATAGACTGCAAACAGTTTATTTGGTTTGCAAAATATGAACTTTTCATGCTCATGCATATGGCTCCGCTCCTTGCAGTTATTCTCGCTTTGTTCTGTTAGGCCCCAAGCAATTAGGCTTATAAGCTTCAGCAGATTTTACAATATATTTCTCTACAAATACAGGTGATATTGCCCGGAATTTAGGCAAAAATCAAAACTTTTGCTTAATTACCTTTTGATTCTAACAAAAATCTATTAAAACGTTTAAGACTATATAGCTTAACTTCTAATTAAACCCATGGATAATTTTTATTTAGTCTTTTCAGTTTTCCATTAGGTTTTGGGGACTAGGCTTTTCATCTTTTTAAATGAGCCCTTATTAATCAAAGGCATGAGGCAAAATTTAGACATTATGAATTGAGCCTAAATATAAAATCTATAAAATTTGAAAAATGTCAATGAACACAGTATTCTTGGGATTCCCCCATAGGCAGCAAAGGATCTTTTTGGATTCTTCAATACGGTGTCGATTTTATACCTAGTTTCCTGTGGCTCAGCAATTACAAATGATTTTTCTGTCATCATTCTTTGAAGACAGAGCCCTTTAAGAGAACTGGAAAGCAGAGGCATGGAGGATATAGCATGGAGAAGGTGTGCGGGAATTCATGGTTAGCAGAGTCCTCTAGCTTTATTTTTAGGACTCATTTTCTCCTAATGATGTCCCTGGAAGACTACAGAAGAATTGCAAAAGAAGAGGAAAGGAAGAAAAGGAGGAGGCACTACTCAGTTGTTGTTTCATTGTGTCTATGAAGATGAAATATTTGCTTTTTATCTGTAAATCTTTTTATTAATAAAGGAAGAGTCTCTAGATTTTGAAATGCCGTAAGATTGAAATTTAGATCCTTCTAAACAGTGTTTGTCAGTGCATTTTCAGCTTCAAAAGGAAAAAGAAAATATATTTATCAAATTTCAGAATGTTTATGAGAGACATGTATCTATTTCCAAGGACATTTGCATTGCCTACTTAAACGATCCGTCTTATCCAATAACCAACACTGGGACTGAAATAGAAAAATCCTAACAATTGATTATCAACAAGTAGACATTAGATTTTGATTTTTTATGTTGTTAAGCAAAATAATATCTAATTAAGGTTACTTATGGAATACTCATGGAAGTTTGGGTTTAAATCTACATAACTCAAGAAAAATTTTTACAGTTTTAACTGGTATATATTCATGCACCACATATTCTATTAAAATATTTCGACTTATTCTCCCTTCTAAGGCAAATTTTTTGTTGTTGTTGTTGGGGGAGAGGGTCAGGAGATTTCTTAATGCAAAATGGAACATTGAAATCTTGAGGGACTTTACATGATTGAAGACAGGATCTTCACTCTGACAGTTTAATGCATTTTACATTATGATGGCATTGCATGCTTCACAGTTCCTGAAAAAGAGCTTACATTAGGTCTCAATGTAGCCTCTTTTTCTCCCTATAGTACCTGATTATTTCCTTTGCTCGCATCAGATCCCAGAGGGGACCCATTTGTGTATGGGAGATAATTTTGCCACTTGGGAAGGATGCACGTGGTTCTCTGCCTTGGGTAAAATTAGTTACAGAAAATGTTCTGGACTGAAAGTGTTTTGTCCAGACATGGAATGGCCTGCAAGATTAGCCCCCTGACTACATCCTGGTTCATGGCTCATGGCTCTTTGTAGAAATTTTATGTGTAAGCTATTTTGCAATTTTCCTAATGTCGGAAGCAGGGAAGTAGACAGTGACACCAGATTTCAGTCTGCCTGTCTCCCCCACATCTTCCCCTGTGCGTGAAAGTCCACAAAGACATGTTATTATATATGTGTGGTATATAACTCATCTACCAGAAAAACAATCTAAATATTAGCCTAGACTCTTTCATTTATTTGTTGTAAAATTTTGGAGAAATAATCCAACATTTGAGTTTCAATGTCCCTTATCCTATAAGGGGGAAAGTATTTTTGATTAAGTTCTTGTTGTATATCTTAATTTAGTTCAGTAAATTTATTTGTCTGAGAAATAATCATTACTAGTTCCATATTACTGATGAGAAGCAAAGACCCAGAGAAGTTAGGTGAATTGCCCACTGTCTTTCAGCTGGGGAAGAACTTAGATTACTTTTTTTTTAAAAAAACATCTTAACCTTTTTTTTTTCTTTTAGTATTTTTAAGTTGACACATAACGATTGTACATATTTATGGGATACAGTGTTATATTTCGGTACGTGTATACAATGTGTAATGATCAAATCAGGGTAATTAGCATATCCATCCCCTCAAACATTTATCATTTCTTTGTGTTGGGAACATTCAAAATCTGCTCTTCTATCTATTTGAAAATATACAATAAATTCTCATTAACTGTAGTCACCCTACAGTGCCACAGAACACTAGAACTTATTCCTCATATTTAGCTGTAATTTTGTGTGCATTAACCAACCTCTCACTACCTCCCTCCCCCTACCCTTTGCAGCCTCTAGTAATCACTATTCTACTCTCTACTTGTATGAGATCAATATTTTTAGCTTCCACATGAGTGAGAACATTCAATGTGTAGCTTTCTGTGCCTGGCTTATTTCACTTAACATAATGTCTTCCAAGAGCATCCATGTTACTGTGAATGCAAAGATTTCATTTTTTTATGGCTGAATAATATTCCATCATGTATACGTACCATATTTTCTTTATGCATTCATCTGTTGTGAACATTTAGGTTGATTCCATATCTTTGCTATTATGAATAGTGCTGCAATAAATATGGGAGTGCAGATATGTTTTTTTCTTTTTTTTCATTAAGCCCCTTCCATTCTAGGATTCATGTCTTCCTTCTTTCCTTCCTTTCTTCCTTCATTTGTTTCTTTCTTTCTTCATTAGCAGATATCGCTTTGACATACTGATTTTATTTCCTTTGGATATATACCCAGTAAGGGGATTAATGAATTATATGGTAGTTCTATTTTTAATTTTTTGAGGAACTTCCATACTGCTTTCCGTAATGGCTATATTAATTCACATTTCCACTAAAAGTGTATAAGAGATGTCCCTTCTCTGCATCCTCATCAGCATTTTTTATTTTTTGTCTTTTTGATAATAGTTATTCTGACAGGGGTAAAATGATATCTCCTTGTGGTTTTGATTTGCATTTCCCTGATGATGAATGATGTTGAACATTTTTTCATATACCCATTGGCTATTTGTATGTCTCCTTTTGAGAGATGTCTATTCAGCTCATTTGTCCATTTTTAAATTTATTATTATTATTATTTTTGCTGTTGAATTGTTTGAGTTCCTTATATATTTTGGATATTAATCCCTTGTTAGATGGCTAGCTTGCAATTATTTTTTCTTGTTCTGCAGGTTGTCGCTTCACTCTGTTGATTATTTCCTTTGCTGTGCAGAAGCTTTTTATTAATAGTTGGATATAATCCCACTTATCTATTTTTGCTTTTGTTACCTATGCTTTTGAGGTCTTCCCCATAAAATCTTTGCCCAGACCAATGTCCTCAAGTGTTTACCCTATGTTTTCTTCTAGTAGTTTCATAGTTTTGGGTCTTACGCTTAAGTCTTTAATCCACTTCGAGTTGATTTTTTTTGTATACGGTGAGAGATGCGGTCTAGTTTCATTCTTCTGCATGTGGATATCCACTTATCTGAGCATTGTTTATTGAACAGACTGTCCTTTCCCCAATAAGTGTTCTTGACACGTTTGTCAAGAATCAGTTGGGTATAAATATATAGACTTACTTCTGGGTTCTCTATGATGTTTCATTGGTCTGTGTGTCTGTTTTTATGCCAGTGTGATGTTGTTTTGATTACTATAGCTTTGTAGTATATTTTGAAGTCAGGTAGTGTGATGCCTCTGGGCTTTTTGCACAGGATGGTTTTGGTGATTCAGGGATTTTAGTGATTTCATATAAATTTTAGGAATTTTTTTTTCTATTTCTGTGAAGAATGCCCTGGTATTTTGATAGGAACTGCTTAGGTTACTTTTGAATCCAGTTAATGTTCAACCTTAAAACCAATGTTCTTTCCACTATGCCTGGCAGTTGCTAGAAAATGCAACTACTATGCTGCATATTATTCTGTTAAAGTGCAATTGGCTATTCTAGACTGCAGAATGCTATAAAAAGGCAGAACTTTTTTATTTATTAATTTAATAGTGTTGTTATTTATAATAATATTGGTAGGACTAAATATTGGATATGTTCTGGTCCCAGCTTCCAGTGTACTTGAGTGGCCAAAGATAGCCTAAAAGCATACTCTGTATAATGTTACTAAAATTATTCAGAATTTTGGCAAATGTTACAGGATTGAGAACAGCAGATATTCATATTTTTCACTTTGGCTGATAACCTCTTCTCGATGGATTATGATAAATGACATTTTTAGTACAAGTTAAATTATCTGTTTGATAATTAGTGAAGAAAGAGGGACATTGGCCAAGGCAGCCTTTTAACATTCTGTAGACATTATTTTAAACTGCTAGATAAATATTTCCAGGAAGTTGGAGAATCCTAGTTATGATGTGAAAAGCAGTACAGAAACAACCTTTATGCACTGCCAAAATACTAAGTCAGTAAGTTTAGGAGAGCTGAAGGTGAAACTGCTGATATTGGAAAGGTTATAATCAGAGTGTAATGTGATAGAATTAGAATATTGGGCTGTTGACAATTTTAACTGCTGTTTCAAATCCTACATATTTCACATTTTGTCTCTGAGTACTAACTAACATGTAGAGGAGGAATTAAGTTTATTGTGATAACTTCTGACTTTTTTGATTGGAGACAGCAAAGTTCATCATCATTTGCATGGATGGCCTCTGCAGCTGTCTGTGGCAGGGCCCTGAAGAATTTGCGATAGTGTGATAAGAAGGGATTGGAATATAGTGACACAGCAGCTACTCCCTCCCTTGGGAAGGAGGAATTGAGGGACAGAGGTTCAGAAAGCCAGAAAATCATTGCCAAGTTCAAATTCCCCTGCATATGGGAAACATCTCCCCATTTTGTGTTTGAGATTACAAGTAACGTGAAAGCCAGCTCCCTCTTCTGTGTTTCTCGTGGTACTTAGTGCTCAGAGTACAAAATACACATTTTAAAATCTTGATTGTTTAATTAGTTACTTAAGCCTTTTTTCTTTCATAAATCACATTTGATCACATTGGGAGATATATTTTTAATTCTGTAGGTCATGTCAGCAATAAACCTTTGGAAAAAAGAAAATTTTCTGTAAAAACCTTCACAGATACAATTTATAACTTTAAACTGCCTACCTCAAATCAAACTAAGCCAAACAATAATAGCTAGTAGATTTCCTTATTTAAATTAACAGAGAAGAATGCAATTCATATTATTTGTGAATGAAAGATTCTGATACAGTTAAGTGTACTTGAAGATAGATGACTGTTTGAATATTTTTAACCTTTTAAATAAAAGGACTTTTAAAATTTCAAAACCAATATATGGTTGTGTTAAGAAAAAAGTGCAAGCAATAGACAAGTATTTATTATACCTGTAAAGGGAAAATTCTTCCCTGCACTCTTTCCACATGGGGTAGGCAGAACTTTGGCCCCATGACCTTCCTTCTCTGATGTCGCACCAATAAATTTGTTACTTTACATGGCAAAAGAGACTTTGCAGATGTAATTAAGGTTACTAATCAGCTGACTTTAAGATAGAGAGATTATCCTGGGTTATCCAGGTGGGCCAGTGTAATCACATGAGCTCTTAAAAGCAGAGCTTCTTTCCAGATGAGGGGGGAAAAAAAGCCAGAAAGATTCGAAGTGTAAGAAAGAATCCATATGCCACAGCTGGCTTGAAGATGGAGAAGGTCAGGTATAAGGAGGAACAGAAAGAGATCTCTAGGGGATAATACCAGCCCCAGCTAACAGCCAGCAACGATGTGGGAGCCTCAGTCCTACAGCCGCAAGGACTGAGTCCAGCCATCACCGTGAATGACGGCAAGTGGATTCATCCCCAGAGCCTCCAGAGAAGAACACATCCTTGCCCATACCTTGTTTTTAGCCTTGCCATATTCTAAGGAGCGGGCCAGCTGAGCCATGCTGTAACTGGACTTCTGGTCGACAGAACTGTGAGATAATAAATGGGTGCTGTTGTAAGCTGCTACATTTGTGGTTATTTTTTATAGCTGCAGCAGAAAACTAACACATCCCACATTCATTTCCAGAGAGTGAACGGTTCGATGTGATCCATCAGCGTGTTCAATGTATTGAGACATTTTTGACTTAGTACCATGATCGGCTTTAAAAAAAATTTTTTTTAAATTTATTTTTAAATTGAAAAATAAAAGTTGTATATATTTATCATGTACAACATGTTGTTTTGAAACATGTAAACATAGTAGAAAGTCTAAATCAAGCTAAATTAGCATATGCATTTCTTCACATACTTGTCATTTTATTGTGGTGAGACATGATTAACCTATATTATGGTCACAGAGAAAGCCTTGCCAAACAAAGCTAGACTTCTGCAATAATGGTGCTGAATCTGAATCTTCACAGTTTCTAAGTTTGATGCATAAATTCACATCTTAATAGTCCCATCAATAAGAATTTCAACTTCGTAAAACTTTAAAAATAAGATGGGAACCTGCCTCATTTATTATTGTCTGCCTTGGATTTCTACTACGCAATTTACTCCTTTTATAAATGAGTATCTTGAGCCATTTTGCCCTATCCTACCTGCTTTCTGGCTTCCATGGTGACAGAAACTTTGACATAAGGCAGCGAGCTTTCAATCAAGGGTAGAGGGATGAATGTGAAACTCATTCTGTTAATGGCTCTAGTGACAATGTAACCTTTCATGAAGTTCACTCCAGCTTTCTGCTCAAGTTCAGGCTTTATTGACGAATATCTAAGTAGATGACTTTTTTCCATAATGGTGGGAAGAGAATAAAAATAAAGGTAAGTTTAGTATGGTAACCTTAAAGTTTGCTTTTTTTCTATTTGACTTGAATGTGCAGAGCAAGCTTCTGTGTTAAATTTAGGCAGCATTTCTGTTAAAGTGGCTGTTTACCTGTCTGTTCATCTGCCCATGTGTGGCTACAAGGTTTATCACTCCAGGTTAGTACCACAGGGACTGATGGGCTGGACTCCAGACTCTGTTTGACCTCAACGCAAGAGTGGCAGTGATGGAAATTTAGCTAGTGGAAAGAGCATTTGGTGCTGAGACTCAGCAATTGCAGCAAAATATTCCTCTATCTTAAGGCATCTTAAACTTTCTATTATATTCTTTTAAATGTGTCAGGGCATAACAGGGAGGGGAAGAATGGGAATGCCTAGTTTAGGGGTAATACAGACATATCTGGGCCTGTCTGGTGAACTGGTGAGACAGGCCTATTTGCCTGGGGGTTGAGGAAGCTTCAGGAAGAGAATGCAAACTGAGGGAGGACGGATTCAAGAGCGATGACTTTGACCCAACAAGAAAGACTAGTTACCAGAAGGGAACGGAGATTCTCAGCAAAGGGGCGATCCCTTGGCTTTGAAACAAATGCTGCCTGGTTTGGCACTGAGGGCTTCATTTCTTCAGTGGCAATTCCTGATGCAGCAACCACCTTGGGCAGAAAAATGGTGCTGTGTGGCAGTGGGGCAGCCTCTCTAAGAACTCTCAGAAATGCCAGGGAATAAAGGACATTTTTAGGAGCTTGGAATGTTGAGTCAGTGCTTGTGATAAGAGCTGGTGAAGTTTGAAATACTGATGTGACTTTCACCTGCAAAGGAGTGAGACCTGAGGAGCCTGTTACATACTGCGGCAGCCAATCTCAAGATGGTCCCTGATGACCTGTGCCTCCTGGTATTCATGTTCTTGGGTTGTTGCCTCCCACATTGAAAAGGGCTGACCTATGAACCCTAGAGGATATTTTGGAAATGATAATGTGTGACATTCAAGTTCAGGCCATAGTGGACACTGCAACTTTCACCTTTCCTTTCTTTCAGATCACTCGTTCAGGGGAGAGCAGCTGCCATGTTGTGAGGATGCTCAAGTAGCTATATGCAGAGTCCCACATGGCAAGGAATTGAGGTCCTGCCATCGGCCATGTGAGTGAGCTACCATGGAAGCAGATGTGGCCGCCGTAGCCAATCCTTTAGATGACGGCAGCCCCTGCTCACATCCTGACTTCAACCTCTTGAGAGACCTGGATCAGAATTACCCAGTTCATTCACTCTCAAATTCTTGACTCACAGAAACTGTGAAATACTAAATGTTTGTTGTTATAGGCTACCAAATTTTGGGGTAATTTGTTATGCAACAACACACCAATGCAGCATACTACCGATGTGTAAATCTCATTCTCCAACACTAGTTGAGTAATTAGCATTCTTTAATACTAGTTCTTTGAAGGCAGCATCCATATTTGATCCATCTTTTTGTTCCCCACAGTTCTAAACACAGTGCTTAACACATTCTTCTTGTGAATAGATTTGTTTTAAATAACAAAAGTAAGTCATCTTGTACAAATTGAAAATTTCCCAGTACCTGTTAAATAGCAGCTAAAATGATTGATCATGATAAGTATTGCTACCAGAAGAAACTGCTGGGTGCCATACAGACATCTGGAGGAAGGGAGTGGAGCTAGAGCAAGTAGGAGTAGGGTGAAGAAGAAAAAACATGTGAGTGATTGTCCTTTATTCACATCTCTCACTTGTTTCTACTGCTCTTGTAGCTTTTGCTACAGCTTGCTAGTCAAGAGATCAAGATGATTGTGGTTTTTGTGAAAATAAAACAAAGATAGATGATACATAGATACATAGATACCCAGATATTGAGGAAAATCATTTAGCTCACTGATAGTTTTCCCTTTTTTTTCCTTTTTCCTCCTTTCTTTTTTTTGGTTAGAGTCAAGGTCACCCAGGCTATATTGTGCTGGCGTGATCACAGCTCACTTACAACCTGGAACTTCTGGGCTCAGGAGATCATCTCACCTCAGCTTTCTGAGTAGGTGTGTCTACAGATATATGCCTCCATGCCTGGCTAATTTTTTTTCCATCTTTTTTGGAGATGGGCATCTCACTATGTTGCTCAGGCTGGTCTAGAACTCCTGGCCTGAACTGATCCTCAACCTCAGCCTCCTGAGTCCCTTGATTATAAGGATAGTTTTCTTTATCAGTAACACACTGCTGACAAGATGTTTTGAACTTCCCCTTTAACAATCCTACTAATATCTACCTGTCTTTTGGTCTATGTGTTTGTCTATCAGTCACATACCCATAACTGACAGCAGCTTTCCAAAACTGACTTTGAACATGTTATTTGTATAATTCTTGGTAAACAATGAGAAATCAGAAAGAAAACCGATTATTATTTGTTAAGCATTCACTTTGTTTTTGGAATTGAACATCCATGAAATGTTTCCAAAACAATCTCATTTTATTAATAAGGAACCTAAAGTCTGGAGTGATTCTGAGCCCTTTTCAAAGGCACACAGTAAATTAATTGATAAAGTGTGATTAGAACTCAGACCTTTTAACTCCTAAGGCAAAAATCTTACAGATGAGCCATTTTGAAGCTTCTTTTTTTTCCCCTTACTGTTTTAGCATGCAACATCAATTATATACATATAAGAGAAGAAAAATTCAGTGTTGGGCTTATTACATATATTTTTTTCTCTAGCACATAATGTCAATTGTGTTCATTTTAAAGAAGAAAAATGCTGTGCTAGGCTTATTAAATATTGGCATTCTTTTAGAAATATTTTTATATTAGAAAAATGAGATGGAGGGAATGCATCTAATTTTCCCCAATGTGGTCTGACATATAGCAAGTGTCACTAATAGACTCCAGTTCATCATCATCATCACCATAATGATGATGATGATAATGACGGGATAATAGCGATAATGATAATAGACATAATAGAAAGAATTCCAGTCCAAGCCTAATCAGTGTGTACTCATGTATTCAGACATGTCTGGAATGTCTGGAAGGGGGGTGTCTGCTTACATGAGTGATCATGGACGCTTCGAGGAGAGAATATACCTTGAGGGAAGACAAATGGGTGAACAAAATTGATTCAAAGTTGATGAGCCAGGACAGTTAAAGGAAGGTGACTTTGGATGCCACCTGGTACATTATTCTCAGGATGAGGTGGCTGCACTGTGGGAAATAGCAAATCCAAGAGGCCTGTGTAGCTGCTCTCTGAGGGACAGGGCTGTGCCGGGGGCAGTTGCTCTGGTGCTGGCAGCCCCTATAGGAACAGGAAATGGTTCTCCTCAGGGACCTTCATGCTGGCAGAGCAGGCACTGGAGGCCTTTGCACAGATCTGGTGGGAAATAGCAGGTGCACAGACCCCTGGTGTTGGTGTCCACAGCAGCAGTGGTGCCATCGTGCATATCAGCAGGATGGCTGACACCAAGGGAATGGCCACAGCAGGCTGGAAAAGGCTAGAGAAAATGGCCCATGCCACAGAGAAGCAAGACCACTGCCTGGGTGGGGATTCTCCGAACTGTTTAGAAGGGATTCGAGGGAAAGTAGAGACTCTAAAATTGGGAAGGGATGGTAAAATTAGAGAAATTCTGGTTTTTTAACTGTTAATAGGATGATTTTTTAAAATCAATGCAGTGGGAACCTACTGTAGGACCCAAAGCCATTATTAGAGAAAGCATCATCACAGTCCACTCTCTCCTTCCATATTCTTGATTGAGGAATGTCAAGTTGGCTACTGAACATGCATTCACCTCAAGAGTCCTCAATAATTAAAGTAATGATAGTACAGGTCATGCAAGTGAAAACAACAATCCGGTATCTTGTTTCCTGTCAATTCAATAGACGTGTTTTAAACCTGGTAGTATCACCACTTATAATTATGTAGGATAATCTATTTCTCACTCTTTGGCATGCTTATGTCTCTCTGGCCCTCTTCCCAGGGCTTGCTTTCCAGTTGAGGACTGAATGGATCTCCTGATATGATTTAAAAATTAAAAATTAAGAGTGCTTAGCCTTGGGGTCTAAATCACATCCATTCCTGGATATCGTAGGATGCCAAGTAAAAGCAACCACATTCAGACTAAACCTCTGTTTAGCCACAACTAGAGTAAGAATAGGATCCTCCTGTGCCAGGTGGATGTTCCTCAGGTGACCGTCAGCTGGTTGTGTTGAGCATCTATCCCAAGTCCAGTTTGCTGATCTCTGGGGCCACAGCGAGCCTTGGATTAGTGGAACCTGTCTGTGCGCTGCCCACGCCAGTGGGGGCCACAAGGTGGCCTTTGCGTTGTGTTGAGATGAGGTTTCTATGACTTCCTGAGGGTTGTGACCATGCCAGTGTAATAATTAAGAACGTGGGCTTTGCAACCAAACTATTCTGGCTCCAATCTCACCCCTGCCACTTATGAGTTACATGACCTTGGGCAAACAGGCAGATCACTTAACTGCACTGTGCCTCAGTTTTTTCAGCTCCAAAATCAAGATCTTTGTATCACCTACCTCATAAGCTTTTTCTAAAGATCAAATGAAACAATATAGGTAAAGCTCTTAGGACATTGCCTGTTTCATCGTGAACATCCAATAAATGTGAGCTTTATTACTATCTCAGTCATGATTCATTGGCTGGTTTAGTCTGATTTGGTATTGATGAAAACTATGTCTCAGAGATGGGAAGGTCATTACAGCTCTTAGGATTTCAACAGCAGGAATTTGTGAATATTCTCATTGGGGGGCTTCAATTAATGAGTCAAATCCAATTATTTCCAGTTTCTATGTTTCTTCTTTCTTTTGTGAAATTTCCCAGAGAAAGAATAAAATGACCTAACTTGGATCAAGTGCCCACCCTTAGCTTAAATAGCTTTGGCCAGAATTGCTGAGTAGAGCTATGAATGCTGGGGCCCATCCTATGGAGCCAACCCCTGTGCGGCCAGGCTCAGAGAAGAGGTCATGGTAAGCTGTTGGGTACCATATTTGCACCTGTTAAAATAAGCCCAGCAGCAGCACTGGGAGTCTGTGTTTCTGCTAATCTGTGTGTCTGTGCGTGATTTTTCAAGTAATACAAACCAGCTTCTGTAACCAATGTGTGACATTTAATAAAACTGCTGGTTGGACTAAAAACTTGTACAGTCTTTTTGAAGAATGATTTCTTAATTCCTAGTAATAACCTTATAATTTTATATAAATTTTGAGCAAATCATGTTACTGGTACAAATTTATTCTTAAGGAAATAAAAGATTATTGTAAAAGATTGTTATAAAGATACTGATAAGAAGATATTCATCAGAACATATTTATAATGTAAAGATGGAAAGAGCATAAATATTCAATCATAAGGGAATGGTTGAGTAGATGTTGGCACATCTATGGAATGTTTATTCTCAATAGTCATTGAAAATGTTGCAGGACATTTAATAATATGCAAATTTTTTCACAGTATATTATCAAGTAAAAAGAGCAAGTAAGAAAGTGGTATTAATATGATTCCATTTTAGTAAAAAAGAATAAAGGATATGCACATAGAAATACAACTCTAAGAAATTAACAAAATAACAGTGATCATCTTGGTGTAGGGAGAATACTAGTAATTTTTATGTTCTTTTTTCTCATCCAAAGTCTCAATTTTTCTTCAATAATTATATTTTCTTTTTGTAATGAGAAAAATATGTATAGAGTAATTTAACTTGAGTCTGTGAGCCACTGATTTGGCTGTAAGCTTTCTTGCAGCCAACACAAAGACAGGAACGTTACCAGGTCCCTGATTCACTGTGTCCATCAAAAAAAGATTTAAAAAATGAATTCAATTGCCTGGGGAGAAATACTTCTTTTTCTGGACCTAAGATCTATGAGAAATTTATCCTACAGTCCTCTTAAAGAGGTCACCAGGTGATATAAGACAACGTGTACTTGTTGGCATTCTTAAATACAAGCCTGAGTTTTACAGGATTCTTTTTCTTAGTGTCCCTCAAAGTATACAGATGAGAGATTGTTAAAGCACATTCAGAAAAACATGATTTAACTAGGAAACCAAAATGATGCCATCCAATTATATAATTCATTTATCGGACTTCATCCAGTGAAGATCTTTGAAGAGGAAAGGAACAGACAGATTGCATATTCTTCAGCCTTCTACTGAGGAACAAAGAATGCAAGGTTATTTTCCCTGACAAGTAGCTGCACTTCACGATTTAATCTTTTCTGTTACTGTGTATAGCTCTATTTTCTCTCAGCTGACCAAGATCTGTGATGAGAGGGACAACTGTCACTTCTTTATGAAAGTTAAGATGCTGACAGGGAGAAATGCCTAACTGAAGGTTTAAAGCCTGGCCACGAAAATCTTACAGAATGTAATTTTTGAATCATTTTAGCTCCTAGACACATGGACAAATCAACCCTGAATATTTCCTCATAGAATAGTGCCAAAATACAAGTGGTCTAGATTTTTTATTTTTGAAGTAGGTACAACCAAATATTCACCTCATTTATTAAGACTAAACAGAACCAAACAATAACAACATCTCCATTAAGAGTCCATAGAACATTGACGTGAGCGATATAATTTCTTGGTGTATATTTCAAGTCAAAATGACTATATACCTGGTTTAAAAGAAATGTGTGATTAGGTAACTGAATGAGTTAAATTGTTTAATTTTGGGTCTATTAGATGATAGAGGACGTTTACCACAAAGGATGACCTGTTTCAAAATGGTTTATTTGGGTATTAACCAGATAGTTGCTATGTTAGTTATGACAATTCCCAGTTCCTCACCATAACACCATGTAATGGACTGCATGCTTGTCCCCGCAAAATTCATATGTTGAATGGTATTAGGAGGCAGGGCCTTTGGGAGGTAATTAGGTCATAAGGGTGAAGCCCTCGTAAATGCAATTAGTGCCCTTATAAAAGGTACCCAGAGACCTTCCTCATTCTCTTTCCACCATGTCAGGATATAAGGAGAAGTTATCTGTCTGCAACCTAAAAGAAGTTGACCTGACCATGTTGGCATCCTGCTCTTGGACTTTCACCCTCTAGAACTATGAGAAGTAAAGTTCTGTTGTTTGTAAGCCACTCAGTCTACGGTACTTTGTTATAGCAGCATGAATTGACTGAGACACGCCCTGTGATTTTTGGGGAAGAACACACTTATCTCTTTGTGAGCTGGTGGTGATGGTGGCAGTGCTGGTCGTGCAGTGGAGTAGGTGTGTGCTGTAACCACCAGGGAAATAGCACCCGGTGTATTTCCCATCTTTCTCTTTCTGCCATTAAAAAGAAGTTTTATATTACACAAGGATACCTGTGCTATTTCTTGACCCAAAAGATAAGTTCCCAATGAAGTGACCTCTAAACTGCTTATCAGTTTTAAACAAAGGCAGTAGCAAAAGCACCTGCTGATTTTGCCTGTGGTCAAAGGGATGTGATGAAGAGAATATGATAGCATTCCTTTTTAGTGGGTTTTCTTGGGTATATTCTTTACACGTTTGTCTTCAGTGCTTGTCAATTCAGTGTAGTAACTGTGCCTGTTGCAAAAATAAAAATGCCTGCAGTATTGATTGATTAACCACATGAATCATGAACTGCAGTAACATTTGGAAACTTGGTAAATTTCTCTATGATAGTTACAGCTAAAGTGTCACCGGGTGTGTTAAAAATCCAAATGTTGGATGAGGCAGTCTGGCTTAGGACAGTCAGAGGCCCCTTACTCCTATGGAGTAGTCATACAGTTCCTATCAATTTCATTTAATATTTTATTCATGGAGAGGGTGAAAGCTGGTAGGTATGCAGTTGACTTGGAACTTGGCAAATTATACTTGTTTAAAATATATGGGTACGTGCTTCCTATCACACCACCTATTGAGACTCTCCTGGATTACTAGCAACTACGACTAAGGTTACTAAGGCTTAGCAGGCTACTGAGGCTACTACATGGTCTCCAGTTTTTCTGTTCTGAGTTCTTGCAACCTAACATCTGCACTAAAACTAGAGAGGTGTTTGAAAATGCAAACTCTGATTGTCTTTCAGTGGCTTGCCATTGTCCTCGGGCTAATATCTGAACTCCCAAACGTGTCCCAAAAGGCCTGTCCTGACTGGGCTTTTGCTCATACCTTATGCTCACCTTTCACTTTTGGTGCTGCCCCCCCCAGTTCCATGCCCCCCCCCCCAATGCTACGAAACTATGGTGCAGTCTCACCCCTGGCTTTTTCAGAGCGATTTCTCTACCTGCAACAATCAACACCACCCAGCCTATTCTTCTGGCTAAGTGCTACCTTTTAGCCTTTGTCAGAGTTTCCTGACCATAAAGTCTGAGTTAGGAGCCCATCCTATGTCTCTTATACCAGCCTAAGAGCCCTCTGCTCACTGTGGGACTATAGGCATTACATTTTCAGTAGTTCTTCCCATTTAAACTAAGTTCCCCGAGGATAGGTTTCAGGTCAACTTTGTGTATAGTTTTATTTCCAATACTTACCTGAGTGCCTGGCACATATTTGTAACCAATACGATGACTTATTGGATGAATATTTGGCAGAAAGGTGGAGGAAGTGCACAAGAAACAGAGCACTGTTCTTGGCCACAGAAGCGTCTGGCATAAGATGCATACGCATGTCTGGTGACAGAGCAACAGAGTGCTCTGGGCATTCAGAGAAGGGAGAAAGTGCAGCTGTGGGCATTAGAAGGGCTTTGAGGCAAAGGAGGTTTTCAGATTGGGCTTTGATGAAGTAAACTATGTGAATGGGGAGGGGATGTGTTTGAGAACACTGGAAATGCAAAGTAAGGCAGAGAGCAAGGGAAAGCAGCAGTGTCTGCAGAGAAATGGTGCATAGTTCGGTCTGACTGGCATTTACAGTGGGTGAAGGGATGCTTGGAGAATGTGCCAGAATAGCAGGTCCTGCCAGATTGTGGAGGCCAAGAAAGCTGGCTCACAAGGAACACAGACTGCAGGCAGAGTCAACAGCAATGTTCGTGTTTATTTTAAAAGAGTAAATATTAACAGAAGAAGATAAAAGAATTGGTCATTCTTTAGTCTATCGTGCCCTTAACTATCACTTTTAGGGAAATGTGAGGGTATAAGAGCCAGTCTTACTTTAATAGGAAAATGTATACAATGTTTATGGAATTGATGGAAAACAAACTTCTGTGTTTCTGTGGAGTCACATCGTATATATTGCTGATTCTTGGAGCATTTTAAATACCACTATCCAAACTCCTCTCTAGACTGAGGTGGAATATAAACAAATAAAATAGTAAAGATCGTGCAATTGCTGAATAATATGGGTGGACATAGTGAGGACCCTCATGTTGCTAGTTTTTATGGTGAGTGCTTGTCTGCAGCTGTGGCCATCAGCTTCTCTGTCTCACTGGAGCCAGCTTTTCCTAGAGACCCGCCATGAGTTTGAAGCTGCCTCAGAAGACAGATGCAGGGTGCAGAGCTTGGATAACGTCCAGAGAAAAGCAATAAAAATGATTAATAGCTTGGAAAATAAGACCTCAGAGGGATGTTTAAAGAAGTCGAGAATCTTAATCGATATCAAAAGAATGACTTTGGTGTCTTGAATCATGGTGCGGCCGCTTTTTTCTTCATCTTCACAGAGAATACATGAAGGAC
>RJWJ010019844.1:0-29780 GCA_004363605.1 Indri indri | reverse complement strand
TAGCACTCTGGGAGGCCGAGGCGGGTGGATCGCTCAAGGTCAGGAGTTCGAGACCAGCCTGAGCAAGAGCGAGACCCCGTCTCTACTAAAAAATAGAAAGAAATGATCTGGACAACTAAAAATATATATAGAAAAAATTAGCCGGGCATGGTGGCACATGCCTGTAGTCCCAGCTACTCAGGAGGCTGAGGCAGAAGGATTGCTTGAGCCCAGGAGTTTGAGGTTGCTGTGAGCTGGGCTGACGCCACGGCACTCACTCTAGCCTGGGCAACAAAGTGAGACTCTGTCTCAAAAAAAATAAAAATAAAAATAAGTGGGATAGTTCCGTCGAGGCGCTTTTCTGTGCCTGGGACACGGTCCTGGGTCAGTGGAAATGTGCGTTCTTGGGGCAGAGGCCCCGTCTGGGGTTGTGGGTGCCGGGCCCTCGGTGCCTGCCTGGGTGCCCCAGCGGGGTGCAGCTCCCCCAACTCCCGGGGCCTCACCCACTGCTCGCCGCCTCCTCCCCACCCGCCGCCTCGCTTCCCGCGGCCCCCACCCCTGCTCTGGGAGCCCCCGCTGCTCCTCGCCGCTCCATCTTAATTAGCTGCTTGTATTAATCTTGCAAGTAACGTGGCAACTTGCAGCCCTGGGTTTTCGGGCTGTGGAATTAATTATTCCCCAAGCGAAGAGCTGTCAGCTCTGGGAGACCAGCTGCTCGGAGCCGCCCGACACCACTTAGCAGCGTCCACAGCGTCCACGCAGCACCGGGGCCTGCAGCCTGGCCGCCCTGACACGGCCCCACTGCTGGCCGGAGCTCTGCCCCGGGTCCCTAGACCCTGTGAAGAAAGGGCTGCAACGGGCCCTGGAAGGTGGGGCGGGGGCCAAGCTGTGGCAGCAGCCAGGGCCCCTGGAGCTGAGGGGCTGGGCACAATGCCGCCCCCCTGCCTGGGCAGCGCTGGGCCCGGGAGTGCACCTGCCAGTCTCGCCCAGAGCATTCCCTGGTGAGCAGGGCCGTTGTCACAGACGCAGCCTGTGTGGCCAGAAGCAGGAACCCATGCTGGGGGTGGCACTGACCTGCACAGCCCTGACATTCTAGCAGAGAGGGGCTGCCAGCCTCATTGTGCCCCCGTGTCGGTGCCTGGGGAGGCAGGAGGGGACAGCCAGCCAGGCAGAGCAGCAGGGACGGGGCTGCTCAGGAGAGTGGCCGCCACAGTGCCTGTCCGTCCAGTTCTGCCTGGTGGTGCCACCTCCAATCCAGGCAGAGGGTGGGGACCTGGGCCCTTCCCGTGGCCGGGCCTAGAGCTGAGGGTCCCTGTCCCTTGACCTTCACACCAACTCTGTGAGGTGGGGCTATGCCCGCATTTATACATGGGGAAACCGAGGCCCGGGGCTAAGTGGCTGAGTCACCCCTCTGTTGAACTGGCTTTGGCTCCAGCCACATGCTCCGGGCCTCTCCCATGGCACACCTGGCCACTCTGGTACCCCCCCCACCCCCACCCCCAGCTGGGTTTGTGCTCTCAGGCCTCCTGCTCCGTCCCTGGGCAGCACTGACCACCGGAGCAGTGGTACAGTTTGCTTCCTGGTGGCTTCAAGTCTGTGACCCTGAGGGCAGGGACCAGGCTGCACTGTCCCCACCCACGGGCCTTGGGAGATGCCCTAGGGCGAGAGAATGAAGGAAGGAAGGGATGTGTGGCCCCGGCCATCCGCCATCCCGACCCCCGTGCAGCTCTCCTGCACCCCCTCCCTGCCGCCCTCCAGATTGGGGGTGAGCCTCAGCGGGAAAGACTCACGGCCCCTCCTCCACCTCTGGCGTCATCCGCCCCCGGGGCTGGGGAGACCCCACTGCCAGCCCACCCACGTCCCGCCCTCACACAGCGCCCTCCCCACTGACCTGCCTGTCTCTCTCTCTCTTGCAGCCAACAGTTCCCTGCTCGGAGGCGGCGGTGGTGAGTGGACCCTCCTGTCTGGGTGAGGGGTGGGGCGGGTGGCGACGTCTCTGCCGCATGTCTCTCCTCTCCTGCCCCTGGCTCTCAGAGCCCAGCCCATGGTGCCCTCACGGGGCACCTCCCTGCCCTCTCCTGCACCACGGCCCTTCTTTCCTGCCTCCCTCGGCCTGGTCTGCCCTCACCACAGCCACACAGCCACCGTAGCCACGGCTGGAGACCCGGAGGCAGGCCTGCTCCCTCCCTGGGTGACCTGGGCAAGCCCCTCACCTCTCCGAATGCGCCTCCCGGTCTGTAACTGGGGTTGGGGGGAAGGTAGGTGGGAAGAGCCAAGCCTTGCCCTGACAGCTGTGTGACCTTGGGAAGCCCTGTCCCCCTTGGCCTCAGCTGTCCCACCTGAGATAGTAAAAGTGTCTTCTCTGCCCGGCCCTGGCACTGGGTGGCTCTCAGAAAGGCTGGAAGAGCTGCCCACACCTGGCCCCGGAATGTTCTGTGCTCACTGTTGACAACCACCAGGAAGCAGGGGTCTGTGGGCCAGGCGGGCAGGCGGTCAGAGGTCAGGGTGGGCTGCCAGGATGCAGGCCGGAGTCAGCAGGTGACGGGGGCGTCCCTGTCCCCAAAGCCTGCCCAGGCCTCCACCCAGCCCCTCGCCCAGCCCCCGGCCCACAGGGGGTGGCCGCTGCTGCTGCTGTCTGCGCAGGCGGTGGGATGATTGGTGAGCCGGGGGCCAGGGGTTAATGCGCTGTAGGATAAATCCCGGACCGTGTTTACGGCCGCGGTGGCGGGGCCCAGGCCAGGTTTTAAAAGGGGGAAAAATAAAAGGGGCGTGAAGGTCAGGAATAAATAAGAGCTGCGTTAAGAGCTGTCGGTGACCAGCCAGGATGCAGGGTGGGGGGTCTGTTTGTGGCTGGAGATGTTTCCCTCCTACCCGTTCTCCTCTAGCTGTCCCCATGGAGGTCACAGCTGCCCAGGGCCTCATGGCATGCGGGGCTGCACGAGGGACCGCGGGCCCCCAGGCCACCTAGGACCCTCTTCCAAAGCCCATCCTTTTGGAGGACGGGGGCCCGAGTGATTTGATACCCGCCCTGCTCCCCACACAGCACCCTCCTCCATTCATTCGTCACCCAGGGCCTGAGTACCGACTGTGTGCGGCCCGAGCTGGGTGCTGGGACAGGCACTGCTGGGCTCAGACAGGCCTGTCCCCTGAGCTCACCGTGCTGATGAGAGTGCCCACCATGACCAGGTTCAGCTGTGCTGTGCGGGTGGGGGTGGGCTGGGGCACAGGTGCCGCGGCAGGAGGGCTTTTGGAAGGAGGTGGCACCTCCGCTGTGACCCAGGGATGGGCCGGAGTGAGCCCGGTGAAGAGTGTGGGAAGGGTGTCCCGGGCAGAGGGAACAGCACAGGCAGAAACCTGGAAGTGAAGGAAAGGGCGCGACGTTTGGGAGGCTCAGAAGATGGGAGTGGGAGACACGGCGGCTTCGGAGACCACGTGGGGAGCTGAATCTTTAGCTATTCAGTTCAGGAAGGTACAGGATCAACAAAAAGAAAAAGAAAAAAAGAGGAAAAGAAAAAAGGGAAGATATAGGATCAGAGATGTGCAGGGGTGCCGGGTGCCGTGGCGCGCACCTGTGGTCCGAGCAACCGGGGAGGCTGAGGCAGGAGGATCGATTGAGCCCAGGAGGTCGAGGCTGCTGTGAGCTATGATCTTGCCACTGCACTCCAGCCTGGGCAACAGGATGAGACCAAGATCCTGTCTCTTTAGAAAAAAAGATGTGGGCCTTTCAATCCTAAAGCAACTCATGGGGCCTCTGCTGCTCAAAACCCTGCCAGGGCTCTCATCTCACCAGAGCCAAGGCCATGGTCCTGACCATAGCCCACAGGGTCCCCAAACCACCACTCAGGCTCACCTCCACCCTGCCCACCCTCCCCACTCCACTGCAGCCACCTGAGCCTCCCCGAACAGGCCAGGCCCGCTCCTGCCCCAGGGCCTTTGCCCTGGCTCCTCCTCTAGCTGTCCACGTGGCTGCTCCAGTCGCCTCTTACAAGTTAGCGAACGCCCTCTCTGGGCAGGGCCCACCCTGAGCCCTAATTGAAATGGCAGCTGCCTGCCTTGCCCGGCCCTGGCACTGCCCTGGACCCTGCCCGGCTCTGGTTTCCATTTTTCTCAGAGCACCTGTCTCCCTCTAACACGCTGCACGATTCACTTTTTTATTATGTTCCATGATGTCTGCCCCCTGAAAATGAAAGACTGTCTCGAGCACCCAGAACTGGGTCTGGCACATGTAGTAGGTGCTCGATAGACATTTGTCGAATGAATGAATGAACTGCAAGTAAATGTAGGGACGGCCCTACACATTAAGTGGGGGACTTACCCCAAAGACAATAGGCAAAAACCGCGGACGATTAAGGCAGATCGAGGAGTGGCTAACAGACGGCCCAGTGACCTCGCTCAGGGAAGTCAAGGGGCACTTGCCCTGGCCAGACTTGGGGGACAAGATTTTGGGGGACACAGTGGGGGAGGTCCCTCTAGCTCCCCTTTCGGCTTTGGGGATGAGGGGAGGCTGGAACAGGCCTCTCCCATGGCCTGACGGACGCAGAGATGGATGGGGCGGGGGCGACCCTGGAGGAAGTGGGCCCAGAGTCCAGCCTTTTAACGCCGGCCGAGATTTATGGAGCCGCCACGAGTGCTCGCTGGGGCTGTCATTCTGCAAATGTGATTGGAACAAGGTGGAGGTGGCAGGCAGGGGACCATGGGAGGGACGAGACACTTGCCTGGGGCCGGGATGGAGCTGGCCCAGGCCCCGGATGTCCTCTGTCCTCCACCACCCCCGTCCACCCAGACCCAGCCCCCACCCTGCAGGGGGCCCGGTCCCCACTAACTCTGCACAGACGGACTCTGTCCTCCCAGGGTCCTCCCCTGCAGGGGTTTTGGCCTCTCCCCGTCACTCTCCCATCAACCCCCCACCTACCCCCTGCCCCACCACCCCGGCTGCCCTGGTTAAAGGGCCGCAGCGCCCGCCTGGCACCCCCGGCTCCCCTGCTCCGTCTCCTTCCCGCAGCGCCGATTCCCTTTTACGCCACTTGCATTTATGTTTCTTCCTCATTGCCTGTCCCCCCCTCGGAATGTGTGCTGGGGGCAGCGTTCTGGGGGATTCTGAACCCGTACCTAGGACGGCCCCGCTCTGTGGTGCACACTGTCGACGGTTACGGAGAGCTTAGTTGCGCCCTTGGCAGGCTGGGCCCTGCCCTGGGAGAGGGACGCAGCTCTCACAGACCCGGCCCCTACTCCCACTGCCTGTCTCACCGCGGAGCTGTGGGTGGTGCCTGTGAGCTCCCGCAGAGGGTCCTGGGCCGGGCCTGCAGGGCTTTGGTGTGGTCAGTGAGGTGATTCAGGGTAGGAGAGGGCTGCGGCCTGTGGGGAGCAAGGAAGGGAGTCTGCAGGGTACCCCCAACCTCAGTGGGAGTCCCCAGGAGCTGCTGGGGGCTAAAGGGACTTAGCCGGGAAGGTACAGGACTCCTGGGCCTGCCTCACTCTGGGTCTGGACCCCCACCAGGCCTTGAGGCCAAGCTGGGTGGCGCTGGCAACACAGTGAGTCTTGGGGAAGCCCCTCTGCCTTCCTGTTCCCAATTCCTTCCTGGGGCTCCCTCTGAGTTGGGGATGCTATGCCTAATGCTGGGACTCAGGACTTGGCTCTTCCCTCAAGGAGACACGATTTGGTCTGCAAGGTCCCAGCAGAGGGGGCATTTGACTTGGGCCCTGAAGGCTGAATAGGAGTTCAGCAGGTACAGCAGGATGGCAAGACCCCCCTAGGGAGAGGGTCCTATCTGCTGTGGGAGGCTTGATGGGCCTGGGGCCTAGAGGAGCCACCAGCCTCCCCACCAGACCCACTCCTCTCTCCCACCCCCTCCTGGAAAGCTTTTACTGGCTCAATAAAAAATTTTTTTAAAACACTCTCCTATTGTATGCTAAGAAGGGAGGCAGGTCCTAAATCAGGACGGAATCGACAGGGCCCTGACGCGCGTCTCTCCTGTTTATTAGGACTGAAATGTTTACTCGGCGATAAGGAGCCGGCTTTCTCAGGGAGATTTGTGCGCTCTTTTTCAATTATCCCTCGTCTTTCTCTGCCACTTTTGCACTAAAGGGATAATAAATGTATCGGAGCGTTTCAATTATTCATCTAAATCATGACTGCGCCTGCCACGGCCAAGCTTTAGTG
Organism: Indri indri; assembly: GCA_004363605.1. NCBI lineage: Eukaryota > Metazoa > Chordata > Mammalia > Primates > Indriidae > Indri > Indri indri. The sequence continues at coordinate 23,641 of RJWJ010019844.1, read as the reverse complement.
ACAGATTAATTCAGGGCCGCCTTCCTTTGCCTGCGTGGCCGCCATCTCTGCTGTGGCCTGGCCAGCGCCCGCCCGAAGGGCCAGCTCCAGGGGTGGGTGGGATGGGGTCAGGCAGTTCCGCAGCAGGTGGGCGGGGCAGAACCTTGTCCCCGCCTCCGACTCCGTACCTGGGGCCTTCTGGAGGTCAGCAGACCCCACCCAAACCTGCAGGAGCCAGCGTGTGCCTGGGAGGGTGCAGCCACCCTGCGCTCGGGCCATTCCGCCCTGCACCGTGCTGTGCTGCACCCTACGGCAAGTCCGTCCCTGTGTCCCACACACCAGGTGGCAGGTGCCTCACGCCCAAGAGAAGCCAGGGCTCTTTCCTGGCACTGGGCCTTTGCACATGCTGCCCTGTCCCTGAGAGCTCCTCTGCGCTCCTGCCACACCTTCCCTCCTAGTTATCACCTTCCCACATCAGGGCAGCCTCTCTGACACTCCCTGCCAGGTGCACGGCACTGTCCCGACTATGGGATATGGCAGCCCCTGCCCACTCTGGGCTGGCATTCGCCACCCATGATAATCAGAGTCCTGTGTGTGCAGTTGTTCGAGCACTTCTGGTCTCCCTGTCACACTCCCCCAGGGCCATGCTCAGGCAGACAGGAGGTGCCAGGATGGACCCGTCTGTGGATGGCTGTGCCCAGGCGCCCCCCAGGTGCCTGGGGGGGGGCGCAGCTCTCCCCCAGGCCCACTGCAGGGCCCCTAGCCATGGGAGGAACCTGCCACCCTGGGGCCCACCCTGTCCCCTCCTCACACTCGAGCCGCAACCGACACTCTCCTCTGTGTCCCTCCTTCCCTCTCCCTGGCTTTCTCTCCCTTTCTGTCCATGCTCTCCATCCATTTCTCATTCTTTCTTCCTTATCTTCTTTCCCGCCTCTGTTCCTCCTCTCTGTCTCTCCCGCGGGCTCCTCTGCTCACAGGCAGGCAGCCTGGAGGATTAACCGGGCCTCTAAGTATTCAGACCTCGCCTTCCGCCTGCTGGCGAAGGCCCTTCTCTGCTATCTCCCATCTCCCTGCTAAGCGGTGACTGCTTCTGTGGCCACCGTGGCCACCGGGGAAAGGCTCGGTGCAGGCTGCTCCGATTAGCCGCTGCCTGGCTTAGCCGGCAGATAGCGTGGCCTCTGTTGCCCGTGGCCGCCTCGGCCCTCTGAGGCCCGGCTGTGTGCGGCCTGGCCCCTGGCTGGGCTGGGCTCGGGGCAGCGCCACCAGCCAGCCCAAACCCTGCTCGGGCGAGGCTCTGGGCAGCTTATGCAGGACGCTCTGACCTAGAGTTTGTGGCACAGCGTAGGGGTGGAAGGGAAGGCATGCCAGGAGGAAGGGACAGCAAAGGGCCCCAGAGGCCACCTCCTCACACCCCTCCCCAGCTCAGAACTTCCCACTGGGCTGGAATCAGTCCCAGCTTCTTCCCTGCCTCCCACTGGGTCCTGCGTCACCTCGCTGGTCCTGCTCCTGCCCTGGCCTCTGCCCTGGCTGTGCCCTCTGCCTGGACCTCTCCTTCGACATCTTCTTCCCAAAGCCAGTTCTTTCCCGTCACTCAGGCCTCTGCTCAAATGGCACCTCCTCGGAGGGGCCTCTCAACTGCTAAGCGGCGCTCCCACTCCAGTCCAGCTCCATTTTCTCCTCCCATTTCTCCACTGCTGTGATGTGAGAGCCCTATGTCCCCCGCTGGAAACCCAGGCCCTCCCATGGGGCTGGCAGGTGGCACCCCCATTTGTTGAATGGCACGTGGCGCAGGAGGTCAGGTCTTCATCTGAGCAGGAGGCCAGAGGGAGCCCGGAGGACCCCTGCATGCTTTGTTGCACTGAGGAGTTCATTCCACGGGAGGTTCTGTGAGCCGGGCGTGGCGTGCCCTTCCCCAGGGAAAGGCCACTGACACTTCTGCCTGACCCCAGTTGATAACGAGAATGGTGCTAATGGCTGCCAGATGTTCTGAGGGCCATCGTGTGGCTGGCTGCGCCTCCCCCTGCAGGATCTCTGTGCCCTCACCGCAGCACGTGGGATGCGCTATTGGCACCTCCATTGTGCAGACGAAGAAACTGAGGCACCAAGCCCCTGGAGCTGAACATTGCTCCCACCCCCACCCTGGGTAAGAGCAGTGGTGGGACTCAGCACCTGGGTGGGGACTGCCCCATGGCCACAGTGAAGGCCGGGCAGGCCTGTGGGGCTATTGCTCCGCCCCCAGCAGGCAAGATGCCACTTAGCCCCTGCATGCAGCTGCCATGAGGATTTTTAATAACGGGAGTGATTTTTGCATGATGAATGAGGCACCGTCGTTGTGTACATAATGAAGCCCTAATGTTTTCAAATCCCCATTTAAGGAGCTGATCTCACCCTGTAATGAATTTCAGATCACATCGCGGAGCTGTCGTCCATCCATCTTCTCCCTGGGGCACCCACCCGCCTTGGCACTGATAGGGTGGGGCCTGGCGAGGGTGGGCTCTGTATCACCCCCGGGGCAGAGCCCAAGCCTAGCACAGAGCCACGGCTGGCTTGGGTTTGTTGATTGAACGAGTGACCAGGAGGGTGTGGGCAGAGGCACAGGCGGGTCTGACAATGGGGATACCGCTCAGGGTCTTGGCCTCGAAGGTGAATGGAGGCCAGAGGTAGAGGGTGTGGGGTGGGCCGGGGTACAAGGGTACAATGGCCTTGGGCGGGCCATTTACCCAGGCTTCATGGCTGCGCCTGCCCTCTGCTGGGTTGGGGGTCTGGGGGTGCAGCAGCTCAGGCATCTGCCCCTGGTGCAGCTGATACCCTCTCAGGGACTCAGTTTACCCATCTGCGCGGGGGCCTGGCCCCTTTCAGCCCTGGCATTCGGCATTTCTGCAGCCCTCCTTCCAAGAGGGAAACCAGGACAGGACCTGAGGTGCCTGAGGTCTGGGTGGCAGCTGCTGGCTGCACCAGGTGTGGCTGCTGTGAGCTCTCCCAGGAGGTGCCTGGCCCCTGTCCAGGTGCAGAGTGGCCCCCCGGCTCCGACCCCTGCGCCTTCCTGGGCTGAGAGCCACACGCCTCCCCAGTCCCCAGCTCTGCCTCTGCCTCCCCCAGGCCCTCTCTCACCAGCCCCTCCTGCCCTCTTTCTCAGGGAAACCCCCTGGCGTGGGCCCCAGTCCCCGGGGAACAGAAGCCCTGAGAGCATGACGGGACACAGGAGTCCTGCCTGTGGCGCTGGTGACTGAGCCTCAGTCCCCCATCTGTAAGGAGGGGGTGACAATGTGATAGAGTGCAAGGTGCAAGGCGCTTCGGTGCGTCTCTTACTGAATGCCAACGACCAGCGAGGAGGGGGGCACTATTACAGACTACCTTGTACAGATGAGGAAACTGAGGCACAGCCAGGCGAAGGTAACCCAGCAAGTGGGTGGAAGAGCTGGGTGCAGGGACTTGGCTCTGGGCAGCTCCCGGGCCAGGCGTTGCTCAGGGCGGGGTCTGCAGCGACTGGAAGTCCTGCCCCTGCACAGCCCCAGGGCCTCACTTCAGAGGCCTGAGGTGGAGCAGAGAGGCAGGAAGCCCAGCCCGGGGAGGCCGCCGGAGACCCAGCCCAGCCCCGCGCCAGTCACCCTCAGGACCTGGCCCTGGCAGATTCCTGCTCACTGGCCTACGGCAGGGCCCAGCGGGCCCAGGAATGTTGGGGCAGGGGGGAGGGCTGCCCAGCTAAGGCCTTGCACCCCCTGTTTTGCTGTGTGACTCTGAGGAAGTGGCTTTGCCTCCTGAGCCCTGGCCACTACTTGTATAAAACGGGGGTTAGTAATGTGGGTCTTAGTTTCTGCCTCCTCTACCCGTGAGGCCTTGGACAAGTTGCTTAATCCCCAGCCTTCAGTCTCCCCGCCCCCCTCCGGCGCCTCCATGCTCCCCGAAACTCTCTCAAGGCCAGGGTTCCAAGACTCAGAGAGGTTAAGTGACTTGCCCAAAGCCACCAGCAATCTTGTGGCCAGGAATTTTGGGAAGAGAAATCCCAGAGGGCTCCTTACACAGGAGCTGGCTCCACAGGATGGTGGAGGCAGAGCGGGGTAGGGGAGAGGCCCCTGTCCTCTGGCAGGGGCAAAGCTGCCCCCCTGGTCCCCCAGGCCACAGGCCTCCTCGTGTTCCTGTAAATAATTAATTGGCCCCTGCTTGCTTGTTTGTTTAGCATGAGGAATGCTCCCCCACTGAGACGCATTTATTGCTGAATAAATTTAAATATCTAATCTTCCCTTCATGAATATTACAGCACCCTAAATAGAGGCCAGTGCATGCTAAGCGCCTTGGCTGATGGCCCCACCGGAGCCTGCCTGTCTTCCACCTCTGCCAGCTCCGGCCCCTGCCCTCCCCCGCCCCGGATGGACTCGGTGCCCAGGCCACCTGCCTGCCTTCCTCCCTGTCCTGGAAGGAGCTGCAGGGCAGGGTGCACACAGCCACCACGGCAGGGTCTCCCAAGTGGGGAGGTGCCTGGGACCAGGACAGAGGGCCAGGGGCTGGTCAGAGGCCAGGGTTGAGGCAGAAGGAGGTCTCCAAGGGCTCCGGGCAAGGGCAGACAGGGCCCCGACCAAAGGCAGCAGCATCTGAGGAGTGGCCTGGGGACTAGGCTCAGGGAGGAGGAGGAAGACATCAGGGAGCCTGGAGAAGGGTGGTTTCTCTGCGGGGGGTGGGGGAGTTGCCAGTCAGCCACGCTGGGGCAGCTGAACAGTCCAGAAAGACAAGTGGCCTCAGATCACTCAGCAGTCCCAAAGCAGTCCCTCTGTCGGGAGGGGCATGTGCCGATGTGGGGAGGGGGCAGCAGGTTCAGAGGAGCCTTTCCAAAGGGCTAAGATGAGGAGGGGCGAACGCCAGCCAGACAGCCGAGGGTGGGCGGAGGGACAGAGAGCCCCTTTTAAGGTCCCAGAGAGAGTACAGCTGCCGAGCCCGGGAAACCAACCTTCCAGCTCTGTGACTTGGGCAATTTCCCTCTCTATGCCTCAGTTTCTTCTTCTGTAAGGCAAGAACAATGACAACACCTCCTGGGGGGGCTGTGAGGATCAAATAAGACAGTGGATGGGCCGGGTGCAGTGGTTCATGCCTGTAATCCCAGCACTTTGGGAGGCCGAGATGGGAGATCTCTGAAGTCCAGGAGTTCAAGACCAGACTGGGCAACACAGTAAGACCCTGTCTCTACAAAAAAATTTTAAAAATTAGCTGGGTATGGTGACACGAGCCTATAGTCCCAGCTACTCTGGAGGCTGAGGCAGGAGGATTGCTTGAGCCCAGGGGTTTGAGGCTGCAGTGAGCTATGATCAGGCCACTGCAATCTAGCCTGCGTGACAAAGTGAGACTTTGTCTCAAAAATGGAAAAAAAAAAAAAAAGGCAGGTGCTTAACCAGAGGGCTGGGGTTAAGGAACCAGACCCTGTAGCTCAAGGGTGAAAGAGAGGGAGGGGCTGCTGGACAGAGGCAGCGTGGGCCTTAGTGGGGGGCGTCTTCCAGCCGCTGGTGAGGAAGGCTTCGTCCTCCACCCTCGACTTGGTGGGGAGACACCTGAGAAGTGTCCCAACACCCACGTAGTCTCAGTCTCCCCAGGAAAGATAGAGGTTTTCTGCTGACTCCTGTGGGGGTTGAGCTGGAGGTCTGAGGTTTATTTTGGTGGCTGAGGGGCCTGAAGAGGAAACTGAGGGTCAGTGAGCCCCTATGAATTGGGGACACACCACCTCCCACCAGGCAGCCCCAGGGCCCAGGGCTTCGGCTCTTCTAGCTGCCCGGCTCAGGTGGGAAGGGATAAGGAGGGACATTTCCCTGGGATGGGACCCCAGGAAGCTGCCTCCTCCTCTGAGTCTCCGGGACTCAGCTTGGACTCAGCTTGGCCCAAAGTCAGAGCCAAGGGAGCGCTGTAAGGGGGAGGGGCCCTTGGGGCCAATGGCCAAGGACTGCAGGGTGGTGGTTCCCCTCTGCACTGCGGGTGGGGAGGGGAGAGCAAGAAGGCTGGTGTATGGACAGGGAAGGTGGTGGGCAAGAAGGGCCAGGCTGGGCTTTGACTTATTGCAGGGAAGAACAGGGCAGGGGGTGCCCAGGGCCTGTCCCTCACCTGTGCTTTGGGGGAGTATCTCCCCTGGGCACCCGCAGAGCAGTCACATGGCCCTGGCCCTGTTCTGGAAACTGCTGGGGGTGGGTGGTGGCCGGTTCGGCCCAAGGCCTCTGCCAGCAACAATTCTAACCCCCTCCACCTCCCTCATGCCCCCAGGTCAGCCCCAAAGGCCTGGCTGCGGGCCTGTCCACTTCTGCAGGAAACATTAAACCCCTGAAACACAGATCTCACTGAGCTCCACTTCCGCACGGCTCCCACAGTGGCCAAGGTCGCCTACGGGGCATTAGCACCCAGAGATGGCAGGCAGCCGGGTGCCCGGCGGCTGAGAGGCTGGGGCAGGGCGGGAGGCTCCCAGGAGGGCTCAGACACAGCCCTGTGCTCAACCCTGTGCTCATACACTATGAACACCCTTTACACACCTACCTCCCGGCACAGTCTTGGGTGCACACATGCCGCAAACATGCCCGACTGTCACATCGTCATTAATAATGGTAACACACACCTCCACTTATGCCAAGTACTGGCTTAAGCATATTATAAGGATTAACTTGACTAATCTTTCCAGCAGCCCTACGAGGTGAGTACGACTATTATCCCGTTTTACAGATGGGCAACTGAGGCCCAGAGAGGTTAAGCGATATGCCCTGGATCACGTGTCTGTGACTGGCAGGGCTGGGACTTGAACTCAGGCTGCCCAGCTCCACAGTCCCTGCCGTTGCACACTGCGCTGGGTGCTTCCACGACACCCGCACCCAGAAGAGACACTGCGCCCCTGAACCCCAGGTCGCACACCACCTGGGCGCCCTGCTTTCGCTCCACTCTCAGCCTCCTCCTTGTGGGCTACAGCCGCCTTTATCCCTGCACAGGAGAGGAGGGGCAGGAAGGACCCAGCCCTGAGCCCCTCTCAGGACTCCCCCAACCCCTCTACCCAGCCACCCCGCCCTTGGGCCGCCCTGGGAAACTGCCTGCTGCTAGCTCCAAGTGAACTCGGAAAATTAGGTTTAATTGGGCCCTACAGGGCATAAGAGAAAACAGCAGAAAAAAGGTGGGGAGTGGTCCAGCTGGTGTCCCTGAACCTGTGCCAAGACACTGGAGGGAGGAGATGAAGGAGAAAGGGCCTTGGTTTGTGCATCTGTAAAATGGGGAAATGACGGTCCTTTCCTTATGCCGGGCATTGTGAGCGCCAGGCAGCTGTGCCCCAGGAGCTCCAGGCACAAGCCGGGGGTGGCAGGACTGCCGGAGGAGATGGGCCATGTCCTCCCCGCCAACACGCTGGCTCTTGTTCCTGGGAAGGGGCGTGGTCCCCATTTTCCAGAAGAGGCAGTGGACGCTGAGAGGGCAAAGGACACCTCCCAGACGATGAGGGACGAGCTGGCTCTGGGCGAGGTCAGGCTGCAGGAGCTAGCTGCTCCTCCGCGCTCCCCGCTGCGCCCGAGCTGTTTATCTGGGCCCGGGTCCCCAGGGTCCCTCCGGAGGCCCTGGAGTTGCCTCAGATAAACAAGCCCGGGCCCAGCCGCAATTAAGCCGGATGCGCTAACGAGGCGGCTCATTAGCTTTGCTCGTCCTGAGACACCGCGCGGCCAGGTCCAGCTCGCGGTGTGGCGCCCGGAAGGGGCTGGAAGACCCGGTTCCGCCCCGCATCGACTCTGCCATTTGTATCTACGTGGCCTCCACTTGCTCCTCTGTGAAGTGGGTCCTAGAGTTTGCGGCGGCCTCGTGGGGTGGCCCTGGGAGGCGGGCCTAGGGAGCGGACGGACGCTGAGGCCCAGGCGGAGACTGCTCGCGGGTTCGAAGGCGCGTGGGAGACCGAGGTGGAGGCGGGGGCGGGATGCGGGATTCCCGGTCGGCCCGGCTGGGGCCGCGGTTCCTGCCCCGGCGGACGGATCCCGCCTCTCGGAGCTGGGAGCAGGAGGGCGGGTTGGGCGCGCCCCCTGCCGGCCGCCCCGCTTCCCGCCAGGGTCGGGGCGGGCTGCGGTCCTCCTCTGCGCCTCAGTTTCCCCAGATATGAAACAAACTCCAGGAGGGAGTGATGGGAGCGGCCGCAGGCCGCAGGGGGGGGGGGGAGCGCGGTGGCTTGTCCTAGCACAGCCGAGGGGCCTTCTCGAGATGGGGAGTGCTCAGCCATGGGCCTCAGCCTGTTCTGTAAGGCGGGTCAGCCGCGCCTGACCCCTCAGGGACGCGGGGAGCCCCACGGCTCACCCCCTTCCCCGCAGTGGACGGCTGCATTCACCGGGCCGCCGGACCCCTGCTCACCGACGAGTGCCGGACCCTGCAGAGCTGCGAGACCGGCAAGGCCAAGATCACCGGCGGCTATAAGCTGCCAGCCAAATGTGAGTCCCCGACACTCCCGCAGCCGTGGGGCGCATGCAGGACGCCTATAATTGGGGCATTAGGGGTGCGGTCCCCACAGAGTTGCTGGGGCCCTCCTCAGGGGGCATTTCTTAAGTGCCAGGACTAGGCGCCTCCTCGCACCCCCCCAAAGCGGATGGGGGCGGGCGGTGGAGGCTGGGGAGTGTCCTGAAGCGAGACGAGGAGCCCAGGGAGCGCCCCCGCTCGCGCCCCTGCTCGCGCCCCTGCTCCCAGCATGCGGGGAGGGGCACCGCGCGCTGCCTGCGTGCGGCCGGCTGTGGGCATGCGGGCCGGTGCGCGCGTGTGGGGGTCGCAGCCGGTGCCCACATGGGTGGGTGGGGTCCTTCCTCGGGGGAGTCTCAGAACTCGGGAGGAAAAGGCGGTTTCCTGCTCCTCTAGCGAGGAGACCGCGTAGAGACCCAAGCCGGTCTGACCCCCTCGCCACTCCACAGACGTCATTCACACGGTGGGGCCCATCGCCCATGGAGAGCCCAGCGCCAGCCAGGCCGCTGAGCTCCGCAGCTGCTACCAGAGCAGCCTCGACCTGCTGCTGGAGCACCGGCTCCGCTCTGCGGTGAGGGGCGCCGGAGGAGGTGGGGGGCGGCCGGCGGGAGGGAGACGGGGCGCAGTGAAGATGTCCCCAATTCCCTTTACCCCTCACCCCTGCCCTAGGCGTTCCCCTGCATCTCCACCGGCGTGTTTGGTGAGTGGGGTAGGGAAAAGGAACAAGAGCCAGGGGCTGGCAGTGGGGGCCCAGCCGCCGGGAGGGGCCGGGTGCCCGCACAGGCGCGGGGGGGGGGGGCGGGGCCAGAGCCAGGGACTCCCTCGCTCACTCCCGCCCCGCCCCCAGGCTACCCCAACGAGGCGGCGGCCGAGGTCGTACTGGCCACGCTGCGCCAGTGGCTGGAGCAGCACAAGGACAAGGTGGGCCTGGGCCCGGTCAAGGGTGGGGTTTGAATCCGGGCTTGGCTGACCAGCCGCTCAGCCATCGCCGGGGGAGCAAGGGTGCGGAGCATAGGGCCCCCTCCTTCCCTGCTTCTGCGCAAGGGCCGGGCGGTGGAGAGAAGCGAGTGGCCCTCTGTGAAGGGTGCAGGGTGAGGCAGGTGCGAACCTGCAGGGGTGGGCCGCGGAGGCTGCGGCACAGGCTGAGCAGGCCCCTGCGCAGGTGGATCGGCTGGTCATCTGCGTGTTCCTTGAGAAGGACGAGAACATCTACCGCCACCTGCTCCCCCACTACTTCCCCGTGGGTATGTGACCGCGCCCCCCACGGGCATGCCCATCAGCCAGTCCCCGGCCCCGCCCCCCTCCTCCCTGGGCCAGGCTTTCACTGTCCTCTGCCTTCCAGCCTGAGGCTCCCGCAGCCCACCCTGACCAGGACTGGTAAGCAGGGCCTGGCCCTCGGAGTGGCTGCCCTAGACTAACCTGCCCACTAACACACCCGCTCACCCAGACGAAGGGCGGGGGAAGCCGGCAGGCAGCCTGGGAGGGCCAGGGGACCCCACAGCAACCTCTGATCTCCGCTCTCTGCCCTCAGACCCGCCTGCGGGACCTCGCTCCCAGCTCTGAGAAGTTGCCAAAGCCTGCAGCCCGGCCTGGCCACCATGTCCTTTGTCCTTTCCCACAGCCCCCTGCCCCCCAGGAGCCTAATAAAGATCACTTTGCGGCAGCTCCTACTGTCTGAGCTCTGACTGGCTTGAGCCTGGGGTGAGGGAGGGGGCTCAGAGGTGTGTTGGCTGGAGCCCTAGGACAGGTGCTTTGGCTGAAAGGGGCCGGCAAGAGCTCTTGGTGAGCAGGCGGGTGGAGGCACGGGCCAGACGGCAGAGGCAGCAGCAGCACTTCCGTTTATTGAGGGCTGCCCCAAGGAGCTCACAGCCTGGGGGCTGAGACCCTGCATGTGCTGGGGGGAAGAAAAGAGGTGAAGGCAGAAAGGCAGGCAATGCAGACACCATAGCCCAAGCAAAGGGGGTGCAAAGCAGGCACAGGCAGGGGGCTAGGGGTGGGGCGAGACTGGGGACCTGCAAGCCCTGCCTATATAGGCCTGAGGATGAGCACAGGTTTGAAGGCTACCCCACCAGGTTGGCACCGCCTGGGGGTGCGTGGTGGGTGCCCCAGCTCCTCTACCTGCCCTGAGCCAGGCCCTAGCATCACATGGACTCCATGCAGACCCCTGGGTGGAGGGCAAGAAGCTGGGGTCTGGGGTCCTGGCCAGGACAGCACAGGAGGCAGGGCCTATGACAGAACGGCTGGAGGGTGGGTAGCCCTGGTACCTGGACAAGTCCCCAGGAACTTCCATGATCCCATGGAATCCCCTGGGCCAGCTATAGAGGGAAGAGGGAGGCCTTAAGGAAAGAAAGCACAACTCCAAGGAACCAGGAGGGGTCCCCAAGAGGCCTGGACCCCTCAAAACTCCTGGTGGGGAAGCTTGGGGATGGGCAGGTGAAAGGCTGGGGGACCCACCTGGGGGTAGGGGACAGCCAGACACAGAGCAGCCAGGCGGGCAGGCAGCAGCAGAGCAGGGACACGCACACACGCGGCTCACCACCAGCATCCCCTTTAATAAAACACGGGAGGTCGTGTGACAGGAAGAAGGGGGTGAAATATAACCATTTACAACCACAAAAAACCTCTCTATACATGTCTAGCGCCTGGCAGAAGGGAGGGCAGGCAGGGCGGCGGCAGGCCGGGCCGGCCCTATTTGTAGAGGATGTCGTAGTGTCCAGGCCGGTAGAGAAGGTAGACCTTGGGCTCGGAGCCCTCGGGGAAGACGTGCGGGTTGGTGGTGCCGCCCTCACCGCGGTCCATGTACTCCACCTGGATGGACACGCTGAGGGCCTGGGCCAGCGCGATGATGTGGATGTGGTCGCTCTCCTTGCACATGGGCTCCACCTCCTGCAGCACAGGTGCAGGTCAGCCCGGGCCTTGGTGCCCCTCCCAGGCCACACTGAGCCCCGCTGCACCCCCAGCCCCAGAGCTGACCACCCTGAGGCAAGAGGAGAATAGGGAGGGCCCAAGGCAGAGACTCGGGGAGGGGTGGCACCTGCTGGCAGAACTCCTTGACAGTCCGTCCACCCTCGATGAAGTGCTCGAAGAACTTGCTCTCCCGCTGCAGGTAGCCTGAGGTGAGCAGCCGCAGGTAGACCACCAGGTAGTCTGAGGTGCTCTGGTCGTTGAAGGAGGCCAGCAGGTCGGCTACTGAGGTCTGCTTCTCCACCTGCTCGATCAGGTCCATGAACTGTGCCCGAGGAGGGACGGGGGCAAGATGAGGGAGGAGAAAGGTCAACCCCACCACAGCCAGGCGAACCACCCTCCACCCCGGCTGAGCCCGACAGGGGCGACAGGGCTCACCGTGTTATGGAAATCCTCAATTGTGAACTCAGTGAAGCCCTGGGACACCAGGTCCTCTTTGCTCTTAGCAGACACAGCCTTAAACCTATGGGGGACAGGGCAGGAGAGGCCCAGCATGGGCTCCTGGGCCAGCAGAGCAGGGGCCCCCAGAGGCCAGCCGAGGCGCAAGGACGCAGCCACCACTGCCCACCTCAGACAAGGCCAGCTCCCATCCTCAGCTCAGACAGAAGCCCCAAGCAGGAGCCTAGCCTGTCATCTGGCCTGAGGTGGAACTGTGCCTCCTCTCCACCCAGGAGGAGGAGGGCGCCCTCGCCCACGTCCCGCAGTGCCCGCCGGCCTGCCCTCCTCCGCCTCCTCACCGCTGTAACTCCTTGCTGTCATCCAGCAGCGCCTCCAAGTGGGAGAACCCAAAAGCTCGATAGAAGCAGTTGCCGTCGGGCCTGGTCTTCCGGATGTACGAGTACTTTTTGTGGAGGTCCTGCAGAGGGGCGGCACCCCCCACCGCCTGTCAACATGGGCCCAGCCAGGGCTGGCAAGTGCCTCCCACAAAGGTCACCCCACAGCAGGCAGCAACTGAGCTCCAAGCTCCTGCCATCCCTTGCTCCTGACTCCAGGCTTCGGGATGTGGTGATGAGTCACTCAGTGACCCACTGCCTAAAGTCCCCCAGAAAGCCTCAGGAAGCTGTGCACTTAGTACAACTGTCTGCGCGGGTCCCCAGAGTGCTGCTGGGCCAGCAGGGCTGTTTGTTTATAAAACAGGTGAGTGAATCCGTCCTTGACCAAGGCAGCTTTTCCAGTCTTTCAACCCAAGAGAACTTCAAGGCAAGCGAGCAAGTCAGGGCAGGGCTGCGGTGCCGGCTCCATACCTCGGCAGGCGTCTGGGGCCCCCACTGCACAGCCCAGCTCGGCCCGGACCAAGAAGAGTCCTCCCTCCTCTCCTACACCCTGCCCTGCCCACTCACAGGTACATCTCTACACAATCTTTTCTGGTTTCCCGCAACACAAAATGGAGTGTCTTCAGGCTACTGCACCTCCCACACAAGCATGCTTCACTCCCCTGCCTGGGTGCCCACCCTCCCCCAGCCAGTGACCTTGTGTCCTTTTGCACTGAGACTTCCTCGGTGCCCCCAGCACATCCACCCCCGGCTTCTCTCCCAATCCTCAGAGGATCTGTCCCAGCTGCCACCCGAGCTGCCCCTCCACTCTGCACCGGCCCAGCCTGTCCCTTCCCTCGGGCTCAAGGACAGGGGCCCAGTAAGCACTCCCCTCTTCCCGCATCATCCATTCTCTCCCTCCTGCTTTGGACCCATCGCCACACACACGTACAGCTGGTTCTTGCTCTAAAACTAAAAAGTCCCTGACTTCACATTCCTTTCCAGCTACATCCCCGCCCCCGGTTTCTGTGCTCTCCTGGAACTCCTCAGAGCAAAGCTCCTCAAAGTTGTCTGCCCTCACTGTCTCCGCTTCTCCTCTCCCAAGGGAGGCTTGTGCTCAGGCCAAGGTCACCAGTGCCCTCCTCACTTGTGGGGGCAAAGTCCTCAGCAGCAGGGTCACCACTGGCCACGCCCCTACCTGGATACCTCCTCCTGGGCTGGCCCCCCACGCCTTCACCCTACCTCCGAGGCTGCCACCAAACCGCCCAGTCCCCTTTCTCACGATCCTGTGTGTCACCTGCCAGAGGACAGTCATGACCCACACGCATGCACAGTGCCTGCCACGTGCCATGCTCAGGCCTGCGACAGCTTCCACTTTTAAACTACACTTGCTCTCTCGCTGACATCGGTCTTGAGGATTTAAACAGCCCCAGATGGAACTCTCAGCCCACAGCTCTGACTGCAGTCCTCACGTCCCACCTCCCCACACCTGAGCTGTCCCACAGGCACCTCGCCCTACACTGCTGACCTGCCAGCCCTGCTCCTGCCTAGGCTCCCTTCCCCACCTCAGTCACCCGCAGCAGCGGCCTTCCAGCCACTGCCGACTTCTCCCCCTCACCCGTCCCAGCCAACATCCCGGCCAAAGGCAGGGCCTTTCAGCTCTACCTTAGGCACACCCAGTATCGGCGCTTCCCGCCCCACCCCTCCACCACCAGGTCCCAGTCACTCCTGCCCTCCTGGCCGTCTCCCGGCTCCCTGCCTCTTCCGGTCCATGAGACTCAAGTGCCACCTTCTCAGTGGGCTCTGCCAACCACCGTTTACAATGGCGAGCCCTCCTGCTCCCAGTCTCCTTTTCCTTCTTTTTCTCCGCAGCACCTACCACCTCTGACATACCACACATCCTAGTGCCTCTTTGCCTGTGTCTGTCTGTCCACCCTGACCTGAAAGTTTCACGGGGGCTGGAGTTCAGTGGTTTTAGTCATCACTCTATCTCCAGTACCTAAAACAGCACCGAGACCACGGTATGTGCTCGATAAATGTTAAGCCAATAGCACACCACGATGAGCCCAAACCATTGTTGCTACTAGAACAGCCACTCCGAGCACTCACTCTGCACCAGGTACTTTGCTAAGGGCTAATACCCGTTCTCCCATTAATCCTCACAGGAGCCCAGCTGACAGAGGAGCAAAGTCTGCACCCTGGGCTCTGCTGTCACAGCGCTGTCCCTGCCCAGGGAGAAAAGGTGGGATTGGGCACAGCACACAGAATGGGGGTGTCGGGGCACAGGGGCAGATCCCTGCAGACACCATGCTCTAGTCCTTCGCATATCCACTGGCTGAAGGATCAAGCAGAACCCGAGGCCCCACTCTTTCAATTTTACCAGGGTGGTCTAACATGACAGGTAGGCCTTGAAACGAGGGCCCCACTCCACCAACCTGCCACACGGGGAGAGCAGGAACCTACTGCTTACTAAGCCCAGCACCTGACCTGCATTATCTTCAGCCCTCACACCTGCCCCGTGAGGTAGAAGACATCACCCAGAGATGAGAAAACAAAGGTGGCTCTAAGAAGTTCGGCGCACTGCCCAAGATCACAAAGCTGGAAGTGAAGCCAGAACTTGAACCCAGGTCTGCTGGGCTGCAAAGCCAGTGCCTTCATCTCTCCACAGGCCTCTTGATATCACAAACATCCGAGCAAGGGGTTTGAGTAGATCACAGATCACACACAGCTGGATATGGCTGCAGGCCCACACAGCTTAAATTTGCATTAGCTGCCAATGTTACAAGTCAGGAGATCTGGTTACTTCTGGCTTCTCTTGGAAAAACAGATCTGGCAATGATGGAGTGACAGGTATGGACACTCCCATTTGCCCCAGGGGCCTTCACTCCCTACCACGGTCTGGCTGACACTCAGCTGTGGTGTCCTCCTCATTCGCCACCTGGCCACCTTCAATCGCCTGGGTTACCTGCCTGGCTACTTGAAGCCCCCTCCTCCAGGTGTAAGGTTCTAAGCATCTCTGTTCTTTGGGGAGGAGGGTGGGAAAAGTAACATTTACTAAACCCTCACACTGTGCACTGGACAATGTTTATCTCCACCTATTGTCACATTTCAAAGTGCCCAGCTCAGTCTTAGAAAGCGAGTGGTGAAGCACTTGCCTCAACTCGTGTGATGCAGGAGGGCCCCGCGCAGAGGTCAGCGGCCCTTATCCCCACTGCTGCCTGCCTCTCCACAAAGATGCAGGAGGCAGGCTGTGGGACACGCCCTTGCAGCAACCCTCCTGCCCCACCCACCCGGCACCAGCCTGGTCAGCCCATGTGAGCACTGAAGTCATCAGCTCCTGCCCAACCTACACCTGACCTCACACAACTATCACCTCCCTCAGTCTCCCAACTGCCCTATGGGCAGATGCTTTCATTATCCCTGTTTCACAGATAGAGACACTCATGGCTCAGAGACACTGAAGGACCTGCCGAGGATACAGCTGCTCAGTGGCAGAGTCTAGATTTGAGTTGAGGTCCAAGTCCAGAGCCTGCACACTTCAACCAGCAACGAGGTGTCCCCCAACACCCTATCGTCTCAGAGGACAGGCCCAGCAAGAAGCAGGTCTGAAGCAGACACCCTCCTGCTCCTACACCTGGGATTCTTCCTGGCCCCTCAGGCCAGCTCCCACCTTGATCTTCTGTTGGTAGATGTTGTCATCCTCAGCATACTCCTTGTACAGGACAGAGAGCTCCAGCCGCTCCGACACCAGCGGGTTTTGCACAGCAATCTGCAGGAGGCAGGAACCCATCATGCTCTGGCAGGGAGATGGAGTAACCCACGACTAACAGCCAGAACACCTACAAAAGGGGTGCTGGCCTGGTCACTCGGTGGCACAGTGACCTCCAAAAAGGCAGTACCTTGTATAACTTGGGGAGAAGTGGCCTTCCAAAGTAGAGATAGAGAATAGGCCTCAGGCCCAGCCTAGGAATCTCCAACTGCCTCCCCTGCCCTCTCCAGCCCCTCACCTCTTGCTGAATTCGGTCCTGCTGAGCCATGATGGCTTCATCATAAGCCAGACAGTTGACACCTGAGAAAAGGACAAAAAGCCAAGCATTACAGTGGGTCTCGGCCATCTCCCACTGCAGGCAGCTGGGCCAGGGACAAGAGCAGCCCAGGAGCAGGAGGACAGGCTTGAAATCTGGAAGCACTTTTCTTACATTCTGCTCCCCTCCAACTGCGTAATCTTGGCGAAGTCCCTTCCCCTTCTTAGCTTTTGTTTCCTCATCCTTAAAATGAGGGGTAGAGGCAATCACCCCCAGATGCACTCACTCTTCCAGCTCTGACACTCCCTTCCTTCCTGCTTTCCAACATTACTTCCCAGCAGCCTGGGAATGCTCTAGGGCCAGGCGGGTCTCTTGGGAAAAGTAAGAGGAAGCAGAGTTCTGGGCTTGAGGGGAGCTTCCTGGGAGCCTGCACTTTACTTGATCACCCCCTTCATCCTCCTGCTGTCCTAGGTATTGTTAGGGGTGCCCATTTTACAAATTACAAAACAAGTGCAGAGAAGTGAAGTCATCTGCCCAAAGTCACAACTAGTAAAGACGGGTGGCCTGACCCAAGTTTGTCTAATTCCACTCTGAACTCTTCACAATACCTATCCTCTGCTACCTTACTGAGGAGACCTTTTCTCAACTGTGAAATGGCGTTAATACCACCACTTTCCTTAGAGGTATACCATTAAATGCTCTAGAAACATCAGTGAGCCTGGCAGGTCCATTCTGTAGACCCCACTAAGAGCGTCCATTGGTGAGGGGCCAGGAGACCTGAATTTTAGTACTGGCTCTTTCTTACATGATCCTGAACAAGTCCCTTCTGGGGGCCTGGGTTTCCCAGCTGTCATTCCTTCAAGTGTGCAGAGAGAATGGGGTGTGTGTGTTGAATGACTTTTAAAGTCAACCCTTTTGGGCCTGGCCATCCTGGATTCTCAGCTGGGTGTTGAGCCATCCCCTACACTGCTCTGAACAGGGCTGCCCCTCCCACTCAGGTGACCTACTCTGTCCCCAGGACCCAACTCAGAGGTGGGAAAGGAGAGGGTGGACCATTTTTGAAAGACCCATGTCCTCAGAGGACTAAGAAAACAATGCCTAGGCGGGCGGAAAGGGGCTGCAAGGCCAGAAGAGGGGGCTCTATCAGAAAAGAAGGCCGCAGCCGTCAGGGGCAGACACTGGCAGCCCTTCACAACCCACGGCTGCCGCGACATCCCGAACAGCTTGTACGGTCCTTTGTGCTATGCAACCTGGTGTAACTCGACGCGGTCCGGGCACGTGCTGCCCTGGACAAGGCAGACGGTTCGGCCCGGGTTTAGGCCTCCGCCTGAATGCAAAGACCCTGCCGGGAGAGCTCTGGGCCCCGGCAGCCGAGTGCTGACGGGCTGGGCGGAGGGCGGGGCGGCCCAGGCCCCGCCCCAGGCGTGCGCGAGGGGGAAGGGCCGTGGGCCAAGGTGGACCTCCGCCCTCCCGCCCGGCCGGGGGTCGCGGCGGCGGCTCCTTCCATTGTGAGGGGGAGGGGAGGCAGCGGAGGTGGGGGAAGGGGCCGTCCACGCGCCCCGGCCGCCCTGTCTCCCCGACCTCTTTGGGAACAGCTGGCCCAGCATCACCCCCGCTAGCCAGGCCGGGCGTCCCTCCCTCCGTCTGTACCTTCGGAGTCGCTGCCTAGCGGCTCCTGCTTCTGCTGCTGGGGTTCCTCAGCCGCCATCTTTAAACAGCGCCGCACTGCCAACCACTTCCGGGTTACCAGTTGCCCTCCTCCCGGAAGTGAGCCACTCCTCGTGGCCCCTCCTCGGCAACACCCCTAGCAACGGGATCCCCGCGGGCGTTGTCAACTAGTGGGCTCCTAGGTTTACTGCGGCCGCAGGCTTCTGCCCGCACCTCCACCCCGCACTCTGGCTTG
Organism: Indri indri; assembly: GCA_004363605.1. Lineage (NCBI taxonomy): Eukaryota > Metazoa > Chordata > Mammalia > Primates > Indriidae > Indri > Indri indri. The sequence goes on along the minus strand of RJWJ010019844.1, from coordinate 5,585 downwards.
GCTCCATCTTCCCAGTCCCCCAAAGTTCCTGGTGGTGATTGAAAAGCCTCCTCGAGCCCATTCCGTTTTCTGGTTACTGGAGTTTGAAATGCGGGTTGCGTTATTGAAATAAGCAGGAAGACGAAATTAAAATCACCTAAGGCAACATTCCTGCTGCGAGCTCCAGCACGTAGCGCAGGCGATTGTAGCTGCAGTGCGGAGCAGCTTCTGGTGGAGGAGACGGGACGTCATGTCAACGTCGCGATGTCCCCGCAGACCCCGACAGCACCGCCCCTCCCCACTGAGCCTGGCGTTCTGGCTGTGGTGACCTGCTTCCAGCAGAGAACACGCCCTTCAGTGTCAAGGCCAAAGCCTTGGAACCTAACTTTGGGCTCCGTGTCCTTCTGGCTGTGACAAAGCACAGTCTTTATAAAAGCTAGGACTTAATAGAAAAGGAAAATATCAGTGGTTGCCAGGGGTTGGGGGGGCTGGAGGGAAGTGGGTGTGGCCATAAAAAGGAAAGGGAAGGATCCTTGTGGAAATGGAAATGTTCCACATCTTAACTGTGTCAATATCAGTAACTTGGTGTGTGCTTTACTATAGGTTTGCAAGATATTGCCAGTGGGGGAAACTGAGTAAAGGATACACGGAGGCCGTTCGTGGTGGCTGACACCTGTAATCCCAGCACTTTGGGAGACCAAGGCGGGAGGATCGTTTGAGGCCAGGAGTATGAGGTTGCAATGAGCTATGACGATGCCACTGCACTCTAGCCCCAAAGACAGAGCAAGACCCTGTCTCAAAAAAGAAAAAAAAATACACAAGCTCTTTCTCTATAATTTCTTTAAATTGCCCGTGAATTACCTAAAAGTAAAACGTTTTAAAAAATGGCAAGTTTCTTCATCTATAAAATGGGGAAAAGTAAAAATAAATAAAATAAAAAATGGCAAGGCTATAGATGCTGAAGATGCTGCCATTTAAGAGAAGTTATAGTCTGGGGCTCTGGTTCCCAACTTCTCACTATCGAGGGCCCTTTTTATGACAGTGGTTCTTTTGCACTCAAGGAGGCTGTGCCTCAGTCCCAGTCAGATTCCTTGGTTCGTGAAAGGACAGGAGCAGAATGTGACCAAACGTTTTCATTAGTGAGCACCAGTCCCAGAGCAGGTGTCGGTACCTGGACTCCCCACACACAGCCCACCTTGGCCTTCTCACAGCAAGGCTATGCATGCCACACCTGTGTCCCAGCAACATTACAAATTATTATTCAGTGAGTCATTGGACCTTTGGGGTTGCTTCGAAACTCAGGAAAACAAAAGGCCCACCCTATGTGGACCCAGTTTGCCTATCCAACAGTTAATTCCTTTTCCCAATTTTAACAATGAAAGCCCTAACTGCCAATCAGGTCTATAATCAACAGAAGAGAACTGGCCTTAGCAAACAAGAGCGAAGATGGTTGATGACAAAAAGCTGCTCTGGAGAGTGAAAAGGAATCCCCATCGTGGCTCATGGCTGGATTGCACCAGACTACCAACACCAAGTGAATGCCTCCCTCCCACCCAAGGGTCTGGGGCTTGAAGAACAGACCTGTACCCTCAATGTACGAGGGGCCTGTAAATGAGGGTGCTCTCTCCTACCTACTGCCCAGCTTTGTCACAACCAGAAGGACACAGAGCTTCTTGTCAGACAGAATGGGAATGGCCAGAAGGAAGCTTTGCACTTAATTTAGCCCCAGGATGGCCAACTTTTGCCCAGTTCTTTTCAGTGATGATTTGGTTGTTCATAACTGTTCTCTTATCCCCATTCCATCTGTCCTGTTACTTTTAGCATTTTAGGATTTTTATTCTCTATCCTGAAGCATCTAAAACCCACCTGCAGATTTGCCAGGAGTCTCTGGCACAACCCCAAACGTTTGTCTCTGCCCCCTAATTTGCTACCCTGGAAATGGTCAAGCTGTTGGCCCTGGCTGCTGAGGGCCTATAATGAAAAAGGAAGCACAGGTGCTTGGGTTCAGGCTGCTGCGTGTTGGGACAGTCACAAAGGTGACGGGTAGCAGCCATAGTACCAACATGGCACAGATGCCTTCTCACATGCTATCCTGCCAGACTGGAGCATGTCCATGGACTCTGGCAGGTGGAGGAAGAAGAGGAGACCCCACAATGGGACCCCGGACTGTGAAACCTCAGCCACAGAGGAAGAGTTTACATAACAGCCCAGAGACCCTAAGGGGCCACATGGCTTCCAGGCCCACCCAAATTCTTCTGCCTCTCAGGGAAGGGGGCCAGGCTGGGTGGACCAAGGCAACAGGGACATGGCACAGGCCCTGAGACAGCCAAAATCCTCACAGGAAGGCATGGGCAGCTGAAAGCCTCAAATGGTGGGCCAAAGATGGGACCCAGGTGACCATTCCTGGGGCAGGCTTGGGAGTCACACAGCTGCCCGGATGGCAGTAGGGGCATGCCCAGCCGCAGAATGAACCTCCGGCGCTGCCACTGCACTGCACCCGTGATGGTCCACAGGCAGCAGCCCTGAAATCATGGTCTAGGGAGGCTTTGACGGCTGCAGAGGCTGGGCTCATGACGCTGAGCAGGATCTGGACTTCAGGGCTGTCAGCTGGGTTGAATCACTTACAGGGGTCAGGCCACCTAAGGCAGAAAGCAAGTAGAGGAGGGGGAGGGGCAGTGGCAACAAAGGGAGAGCCCACTCCAACAAAGTCACACCACCCACACTCCTTGTTGGGGTACTCACTGTCCTGCAAATGCCTTATTTTCGGTCCACTTTATGTCTGCAGAGGGTCCGACCAGCTGGTGCCAGCTGCTCCCGCGAGAGCACCAGATAGAAGCATTGCTTCCCTTACCACTGCCGTAACAAATCACAAACCCGATGGCTTAAAACGACACAAATTTATTATCTTACAGTTCAGGAGGTCAGAAGTCTGGGTGTCACCGGGCTAAAATCAAGGCTTCAGCAGGCTGCATCCCTTTCCGAAGGGTCTAAGGGAGAATCTGCTTCCTCCTCAGCTAGGTTGACAGAATTCAGTTCCTTGCAGCTGTAGAATGGAGGTCCCATGTTCTTGCTGGCTATTAACTGAGTGCCGTCCCCAGTTCCTAGATGCCACTGCATTCCTTGGCTCATGGCCCACGTCCTCCATCCTCAAAGCCAGCAGCAGCAAGCCAAGTCTTTCTCAGGTTGGCACCTGGGTGATTACACTGGGCCCACTCAGATAATCCAGGATAATTTCCCATTTCAAGGTCCTTGACCTTAATTATATCTGCAAAGTCTGCTTCACCACGTAAGATATATTCACACATTCCAGGCAGTAGGGCACAGACATCTTTGGGGGGCCATTATTCTGCCTGCCACATCATCTTCATTTTACAACCCCGAAAACTGAGGCTCAGAGAGACCAGATGACTTGCCCAAGGTCATACAATAAATGGATGAGCCAGGCCTCAAGCCCAGGCGTCCCAACCCCTAGTCCACTGTTCCTGACATTATAGCCTCTGCCATGACCGCAGCCTCCCCCTCCCGGAGTGCCTGCCAGGCACAGACCCCATAGACAGAGTCCAAAGAGCCTGCTTTCTCCATGGGGAATTGCTCCAGTGCCCCTGACTTGGTTGGGGATGACGGAAGGCCAGTGAAAGGTGATCAGATTTCAGGCCTAGTGGCCATACTGAGGACCAAGGAGTTTGGGGTTGAAACACAACATGTCACTCGAACTCTAAACTCTCCTGCCCACCCCGAAAAAAGTACATCTACCCGCCACAACTCCCACATGTGCCACAGGACCTGGCAGGCTGTGGGAGAAAAGGGGCTGGAAGAGCTGTTGGCTTGCTAAGGGCTTTCTCAGACCAGGGCCCTAAAGGACTTGCCTGTAGCCACTGGCTTCCCACTGGTGGGAGCAGTGGCCCAAGACACAGAACTCTGGGCTGGAGCAGACTCCCTGGGGAAGGGGACCATCCCCCCGCCTTTGAGCTCCAGGGACTCAAAAATGGGACACGCCCAATCAAATGCTTGGCAGGGCAGTGGGGTTGCCATAGAAACTCAAGACAACTTTCCTTGTCTGGTGACTTGTCCTCACTGTGTGGCAGCCCTATGGCTATGAGGCCAATGCCTCATCTGTGCCCTCAGCCCAAGGAAAGCAGCCCTTAGCCAACCAAGGGCCAAGCAGCTCGGGGCCTTCTGCTCAGGAAGTGGCGGCTTGGTCAGAATGGCCCAGGCACCCACTCCACTCTGCCCACTGCAAGCTGTGCAGCGTCCCCCCGCCCCCCACCCCCGGAAGGCTAGGACACAGGCCTGGGAGGAAGGGCAGTGCGCACTCAGCCACCACTACCCCCAGGGCCAATGTGAACAGGAAAGTGTCCCAGAGCGAGGGGTGACCCTGTTGCATGGGAGGCCCCTCCACCCAGACAAGGGTCTTCTTAGGTACCTGTAGGTGGCAGGTGGATTCCCCTAGCTCAGCACCCAGCTTGGCTCAGGCCAGTCCCTTCACGCCCAACATGGGCTCTCCCCTTCCCCAGCTGACAGTCCAACCTGTGCACACCTCACAGGTTGTGTGCTTTTCTGGCCCCACTCTAGGCAACAGGCTAAGGCAGCTTCTCCCCAGCCCTCCAACCAGGCTATGTCCTTTTAGCCTCAGACACAAAGGCCAGTTTGTGTGGAAGGAAATGAGCCATCTAGGAGACAAAAAACCACTTCCTACTTGCTCCTCAAGGAAGCAGCCGTCGCAGGAGCTGAACTTGCTATGGGGTCCAGGCACTGGGTCCCTAAGCATCACTGGACACCACACTAAAAGGCCAAAAAAGACTAGACAAAGGCAGGAGAGCAGGGTCCACATCCAGCTGTCAACAGAAACCAGGAAACAAGAGCCAGCAGAAAAGGATCTGAGAAGACATGAGTTCCAACACCCAGCGCCTAAGGCCAACCAGCCCCCGCAGCTCTCACCTCACATCTTGGCCCACCGTTCTGGCCCTAGGCATCCTGGCAGCCTCACACCATCGGGGATGCTGAACCTGCATTTATTCAGAAATCAACCAAGTCACCCCAGCAAAGAAGATGCAAAGGAGAGGCAAAGCCATGTCTGCCTCCAGGGATGGGGCGCTGCAGAGCTGAGTGTTCCTTCTGGACATCGGCAGTCAGGATTCCAGCTTGGCATGCAGTGCTTCCCAAGCACCGTCCCTGCCGAGACACCTCCAGCTCCTCAGACACCACCAGAATCACTGAGGAAGGGCCCGTGCAGGCAGAGTAGTGGCAGATTCCCCATGTCAAGAAGAGGAGGGAGGCCAGGCACGGTGGCTCACGCCTGTAATCCTAGCACTCCGGGAGGCCGAGGCAGGCGGACTGTTTGAGCTCAGGAGTTCAAAACCAGCCTGAGCAAGGGCGAGACCCTGTCTTTACTAAAAATAGAAAGAAATTAGCTGGACAACTAAAAATATATAGAAAAAATTAGCCAGGCATGGTGGCACATGCCTGTAGTCCCAGCTACTCAGGAGGCTGAGGAGGGATTGCTTGAGCCCAGGAGTTTGAGGTTGCTGTGAGCTAGGATGACGCCACGGCACTCTAGCCCAGGCAACACAGTGAGACTCTGTCTCAAAAAAAAAAAAAAAAAAAGA
>RJWJ010019843.1:0-29772 GCA_004363605.1 Indri indri | reverse complement strand
ATATGTTTTTTGGCCATTATTCTGTCTTCCTTTGAAAAGTTTCTGTTCATGTCCTTTGCCCACTTTTTGATAGGATTGTTTGATTTTTTCTTGCTAATTTTCCTGAGTTCTAAGTAGATTCTAGTTATCAGCCCTTTATCAGATTTGTAGCATGCAAAAATTTTCTCCCATTCTGTAGGTTGTCTGTTTGCTCTTGTGAGGGTCTTTTTAAAATCAACCTAACATAACCCTGATCAGCGTGGGATGGGAGTCTTTGTGCTCCACCCTTTGCCCCTTCTACTCCCTTTTCTACTTCCCCTCCCCTCATTGACACTGGTTTTTGACACTCTGGATTGCATGGAGTCTGCGGCATGGGTCTAATTCTTTTATGAAAGATTTTCCTCTCTCTCACCGTTGCCAGCCTACACCGAGCTACTGCGATAACAGTCTCTTTTAAGTGTTTGGCTTTCCAGAGGTATCTGATAAAGCCTCATCTCTTGTTGAAAAGGCACAGAAGTCAGGACAGACCTAAAGTGTGCACAGACTGAGAAATTGGCAGAATATGGCTTTTCACTCCATTTTTGCCTCTGGGGGTGGGGAGGAGGAGGGAGAGGGGATAGTTTCTCTATTTCTTATTGGTATCCCCTTACTCATATAGGTGTTGAACAGGTGTTTGTTGAAAATTCAACAATACCTATTTAATAAATAATTCAGAGAGACATAAACAAGATTAAAAGAAAAAATAAAACTGGAAATGGGTGGTACAATAAATTTAGAACTTTTCTGTTCTCTTAATGTAGTCAAAAGTACAAGGAATTAGGTAGGAATCTGGAGACATAGGTTCTACCATGGAAGGACATGATTTAGGATGTTTTAGGGATGAGGTAATCAGGAGATAACATCTGCCATAAAGCAGTTGTCAAGCTAGAATTCGACTCTAGTGTATGCTAGCAAGTGTTAGGTTCTTGAGCATTGTGCAAGTGATTTTGAAAATCACACATCTTTTGGTCATGAAATGCAAACTTAACTGCAGTAAACCTTATATAACCAAGCTAAAATGATTCAGCCTTTTGTTGTGATGAAAACACATATTAACCTCTCGAATTTTCATAATGGAAAAATAATTTTGCTCCTCTCATATTTGATATTTAAAACATGTAGTTCTAAGTTTGACTTTCTACATGATGTCTACACTGCATTCACTCGTTAGGGAAATTAAGGCTTGAATTAGGCAATAGTCAGTTTCACCCCAAACTACCACGGACCGCTTGGAATTCAATTGCGACAAACACTCAAGAGAATAACTTATGAACCCATTAACCTGTGAGTTTTGAGAGGTCAGGAGGACCAGATCTGTTTGGGGAGCTTTGTCCCAAATGTGCATGAATCGGCAACTCTACCCTATTGATTTTGATAGAGCAGGTCTAGCTTGGACCCCAGATATCAGTTTTTTTAAAAAAAAGGACAAGAAAAAAATTTAAAAAGCTTCCACAGGCTATTCTGTTATGCCTCCCAGCCCTTACTCCCTGTAGAGACACCAAGTCTGTCCCTGTAAATTATAGAGTAATCTTTGGACATTATTATCCCCCTTCCTCAGCCCCAAGTCCCCAAACTCAAAAGAATGCCTTCAGTGAGTTTTGTTATCCTGTTGTTTCTTTTATGTATGCTGAAGGTTGCTACTAGACTTGTCCATTTGAACACTATTCTAGTATCTTTAATAAAATTATATTTGAAGTTATTATCCTTTCAGTTGTCTATTGTACTTTATAAGTATCAGTACAGCGAATTTTAAAATAGTTCCTATTTGTTGAGTATTTATTTTGTGCCATTCACTTTTCACACTTTATAATGCTTTAAGCCTCACATCAACCGTGTGAGTTGTTGCATATAACCTTCATTTTACAGATAAGTAAACAGCCGGGAAAAGGTAGGTTTTCTTTTACTGAGTCACAGGCAAATCTCTGTTCCACACTGCCAAAATTTGCCTCTGCCAGTAAATGTATATATTTTCTTCTCTCATAAAATGAAAATTATATACTGCAAAATATATTCCTTTTTGCTTAGATGCCATAATACTAGCGCCAAGTTTGATCCCAATTTTAGTCAGCATATTTCAGGTGTCTGAAAGCATTTATTCCTTCTACTTCCTCTGAATTTTTTTGCCCCCTCCATATGTATTTAGTCATAATTCGACTAGCAACAAGTATTTAGATTTTTAATAAAAATAGACTTGATATGGCTGTCAGGTGATAGGGTTTTCCTTTCCCTCATTTCTTGACACATCTTATTTTGTAACTCTAAGAAAAGATTATAACTGTCATTATTGATGTCATATGTAATATATACATATTTCACATTATTAAAAAGTGAAGTTATCTACTGGACATATAAAAATGCTCCATTTTCATATTTTTAAAAATAAATCAGTGTTTGAACAAGAAATAAAACTTCTGTTTGTGATGGAACAAAATACTAGCAGGGCAAGGGTAAACAGAACTTGGTTTTAAGGAAAAACAAAATCATACATTTACACATTAGAATTGTAGAAGATTAAAATTCTTATGCAAGGTGATTGCAGTTTGAGGAAGTGCATTCAGAATTATGAACAATGCCCTTTGCTCATTGCCATGAGGGCATGTAAGTTTCCAATTGTCAGTTATATGCATTGTTTATTTTGGCCAAATCAATAGGTGCACTCTATGTATTAAATAGTATTTTTAAAGTGATAATCATTAGTTATTTTCAAAGAATTTTTGATGAAAATTCAGGTATCAGAAATTATGATTATAATAATTTTCATTTCCAACTTATATCTTCTAATGACCCAAGGTAATAAGTTAGGACTTAAGATTTGTGCTGTATTTAAAATTTTATGATACTGATGGGTGGAAATATTGGAGAAGAGTAGAACTTAGCACTCTGTTACCTTTATTTTGTTAACCATGGCTGTTGTGCTTGATGGGACAGTACAGATAATACAGGTATGAGTAATACTAAAACAGATAGGTATGTATTTAAAGTAACTGGCCACTAATGCAACAGATTGTCTAGAAACCAGTTAGGAGTTATAAAATGTTGCATGCTCATGATCACATAGGGAATCAAAAGGAAAAAATGAGAGCTTTTGATAGGCATCTTACAGATTGAACAGAAAGGAGCAACAGACGGATAGGTCAAGGAAACATGGCAGATGGTACTTTGAAAAAGTGGGACAAATCTCAAATACACCAAGTAGCCTGCAAGTAAGAGTTCACTTGTTAAGTGAATATTCAGGGTGGTCATAATATTTTACATAGCTAGTTAAAAGGCTTAAAATTTTGCATTTTGTGTCTATGTGTAATCAGTTTTGCACTTAATATTGCTTTACACTGTATCAATTTACAAATACTTAAAATTTTCTGAAAGTAGAATAAAATCATACGACCACAAAAGACTTTAGGTCTTTTCTAACCCTGTGCTTTTTAATGATGAGGAAATTGAGGCCCAAACAGTTCATTGAAAGACCAACGTATACTCATTCCCCCACATGCTCACACCCAGGGACATGGCTGCTGGCTTCACATGTAAATCGGCATGACTGTGAGCATTTATATGAATTGGAAAAAACAAATTAGTGTTAATTAAACCATTAGAAATTTTTTTCTCTTAAAAAAAGAGAAAAAGAAAAATTTACTTTTATAGTCTTAAAACGTTAAGGAACTGTGAGAAAGTCAGAAAAAAAATCTTAAGGATTTTAACTTACTGGGATGAAAACATAGTTAATGATTTCAAAAGAACTATTTTAAAACTTCTGAGAATTATGATTACAGCAAGACAGCTAATTTGACTAGCAAAGTCAGAATTCCTCACAATATTCTCTTTGGATACTGAGGTTGAATCCAAGCCTTGTATTTGTCAGCTTTGTATTATTTAATATATTTATATCAAAGAACTAGTCAGAGGGATTCTCTCTATTTTAAGTCTATGAGAACCATCAGTAGCATGCACTGACAGATGTTAAAGAACGTCTGTGGAAAGAATGTCAAAAACCTCTCCAAAGGAAAGTCTTTAAACCACGTCCTTAATGCAGAAATGCAAAACCAGATTTAATTGCCCTTTTCCTATACAGCTCAGACATGCAGGCTCGTTTACTGCAGCATATGGTCTGAGAAAGTGCACAGTAGAAGAGAGCAGTCCTGGTAAAGGCTGAGATTGAATCCATTTAGGCTGGAGTTCACAAAGATCAGTCAGAAGCGAGCACTCGAAGTTGAAAGAAACACACCAAGCAGTAAAAACACAGGCTATTTTCATTTTGAATGCGCTCATTGGAGACATCGTATTTGCCTTTCAAGACAACAGTATTCTGTGATTTTAATATGAAATAGAAGAATTCTGAAAAACTATCTGGATTTTTTTTTTCTAATTAAAAAAAAAGATGCAAAAAAATAACATTGCATGAAGCTGTGGAGATTTTTTTCCTGGTAATTTAATTCATTATTTACTACTGAAAGTAACCATTTTTTCTAATGGAGAGTGATTACAGTAATGAGTTTGATGGCAGCAACATGGCTTATATTTTATTTCATAGGAAAGGCATTATAAGAGTATGTGAAGCGATAAATTCTTACCACTCCTAAAGGGATTAAGTTTACTGTTCTTGCAAGAGGTCATAGGTAATTGAAAACTTAAGAAAAGAAAGAGCAAAAGAATCTGTAAATCCTCTTATACCACTGTGTGGCTTTAGGCCAGTAGCTTTACTTCCACGTACCATAATTTTTTCATCTGTAACATGGAGGATATCTCTAATTTTTTTAAACAAAAATACAGATGATATGATCCATGCTGTCAGATATACACAGATGTATGAATACATATATGTAAATATATATAGAATGACTAGAAAAAGTGATCGACTTCATTATTTTCCAAATTTTACAAAAAGACATTTATTTCTGTAATCAGAAAAAAATAACTTTTTAAAAACAGCCAAACAGCCTAAAGTTTACTTGATGGACCATTTATAAATTCCTTCAGAGTATCTAATCAAAAGTTGTGTGAAGACTATTCATTTTATTGTCTACCAAAATTACTTTCCAGTGACTTTTTTTGAGAGGTTTGTTTCTTCATTTTCTATTTATATAAAATTATTCTCATTTCAAAATTACAGTATTTAAAGTATATATTTAGATCTTTAAAGATTTGTGGGTTTTAATCTGTAGCAATATTTTCATTCTTGCTTTTCTATGTTGATATTAAACTTTTTAAAATAAATGATTAAGGAAGAAAGGCAAGTGAATATCAGTTTTCATTTGGTATTATAAAAACTTGAATATTTTATTGACCAACTTGAGTCATCATGATGTTATGGCTGGCATTATATCTTTTCCTAATTTATTTACTTTTTTAATTGACAAATAAAAGTTGTATATATTTATTGTGAACATCATGTTTTGAAATATGTATACATTGTGGAATGGCTAACGTGAGCTAATTAACACATGCATTATCTCACATACTTATCATTTTTGGTGGTGAGAGAGCACTTACAATCTACTTTCTTGGCAATTTCCAAGTATACAACACATTATTATTAACTATAATCACTATAATGTATACTAGATCTCTTGAACTTACTCTTCCTATCTAACTGAAATTTTATATACTTTGACCAATATCCTTTGACCTGGTAACCGTGGGGGCTGTGGTTCTCTCTGCTTCTAAGAGTTCAACTTTTTGAGATTCCACATGTAAGTGAGATCATGTGGTATTTGTCTTTCTGTGCCTGGTTTATTTCACTAAACATAATGACCTCCAGGTTCATCCAACTAGTACTACATTTTAATAACAGTGCAATCAATCCCAAATACTGAATACTTTGTGCTTAGACTTTTTTCTATTTTGCTTTTGTAAAATTTTACCTTACTTTAAAAGAATATTTTAATTTTAGGAAGAAAAATGTATCTGAAAACCTCTTTTCCCCTTGATACTCTCTAACTTTAAAAATAAATGACGTATTAAAGTAAATGCCAGTTTGAAGAACTGACTTGTTTGAATTTCAGTTTGGAGTATACTTTTATTGTGGTTATAAAATCTTCAAAGGCAACTTTAAGATGAAAATTCTTATACAACCAAATTACTTTTATGTGGAATACGACTATTTCTCAGATACTAGTGTTAACTTCTTTATCTTGAGCCAACACAAATTAAAAAGAGAATTTGAATTTCATCTTTAAACTAAGTGTTCATGTTATGATATGCAGAATTAATAGAATTTTTCTCCTTACTATTTAGGAAATACCAGAAAGGAACCAGGGTCCGTCTGCGGCTATTAGATCTTGAACTTACGTCTAGGTTTCTGGGAGCAACAACGGATACAACTATACTAGAAGCTGATGCAGTTCTCTTAGGACTTCAGGATAGTAAAGACTCAAAATCAAAAGAGGAACATCGTGAAAAATAAATGAACTTTGCTTAGTGGATTCATTTCTTTTTGTTGAACACAGATATTCATCAAGAATGCAATTAGAAAATTGTGCATAAATGATTGAATAAAGATGCAATAAATGAAAACTAGTTATATCTCTTATTAGAATTTTCTTTGGCTGTATCCACCCCTGCCTTTTTGTTTCCCTTACCTATTTTTTTCCTTTGGGATAGTATACATTGTATTGAGAAACTCTGTCACTCAATAAATATGTTTTGAGTGTTTTTTATATGCATGGCACTAGTCTAAATAGCAGTAAACAAATTAGACAAAATTGCTTGCTTTGTGGCACTGACATTTAACTGGGGAAAATAGACAATAAATAAATATATAGTATGTTAGACAGTGATACTTGCTGAGGAAAATTGCTGAGTGACCGAAGATGAACAGAGCAGGTGCACTGAGACCTGTAAAGAGACTATTACAGTAATCCAGGCGAGATGATGGTGGCTTGGACCAAGGAGTAGCAATGGGGTGGTGAGAAGTGGTCGAAATCAGATGTATTTTGGAGATAGAGCCAATGGGATTTCCTAACATTGGATATGGAGTATGAGAAAGAAAGGAGTGAGGAATGACACCAAGGTTTTTGGCCTGAGCAGCTGGAAGAACTGAATTGCCTTTGACTGAGATAGGGAAGAGCAGGCTTGAGAGAAGTATCCAGAACTCAATTTGGGGCATGTTAAATTAGAGATGCTATTAGCCATGCTGTTAGTAGAGATGTTCTGAAGACAGTTGGATATATAGGTCTGGAGTTCATGGGAGAGATCTGGATGAGAGAGACTTGCAAATCACAGACATTTTACCATACTTCATGAATTATGTAGGTCAAGAATTCAGCTGGGGTTCAACTGGGCAATTTTTGTTGCTCATGGTATCAGCTGAAGTCACATATAGGTACCTAACTGGCTGCTCTAGCAGAGTCCAAGACAGCTTTACTCACATGTCTGGTATTTTGGCAGGAGTGGTTGGAAGGTTAGGTTCAGCTGGGACTGTCAACCAACACCCCTACACTTGGCCTCTCCAACATGGTAGTCTCAGTCTTAGACTGCTCGCATGATGGCTGGCTTCCTCAAGAGGAAGATTTCCAAGACAGCCAGGACAAAACTACATGGCTTTTTCTGACCTAGCCTAAGAATGACACAGCTTCTCTTCCACCCAGTTGGTTATAAACAAGTTTTAAGGCCAGCCCAGATTCAAGGGGATGGAATAAGACTCTGCCTCTTAATGGAGGTATGGCATTGTCACATTGTAGAAGGCCAAATGGGACGTGAGGTATTTGTGACCATCTTTGAAAAACAGTCTGCCATACCACTCCTTCTCAAGGCCAAACCCAATAGCCCCCCAAAGTCTTAAATCTAAATTTCCAGCCTTCCACTCACTATCCTTCCTGCCCCCTTAACTTTGTGTACCCAACTGAGCACTTTTTCAAAAATCTTTGAGACTCCAATACATTGACTCCCAATTTTTTCACCCATCTCCTTCATGCTCTCACTACCCTCCCTGCCCAGCTTTAGAGTCTGGGGTGCATCATTATAATTACTCCCTTGCAAGTAAAGCACCCTTAAGTCCTGTCACCTTGCTCCCTTCATACCTGGCAAAATTTCGACCCTGATTAAATCTGTGTACCTACTTCATTTCTGCACCGAGCAGCTCAACATTACAGGAGAAATTTATTGGTATCGCTTTAAATCTGGAGTTCTGGGTTAAGATGTCTGATTACTATGCACATCTAACTGCACTCCCTCCAAAGCCTCACTGAACCTGCAATGAAGGGAAATGGATGGATGGAAAGATAGGTAGATAGATGGATAGATAGATAGATGATAGAAATATGAATATCCACACTGAAAAAAAATCTCAAGTATGAGAAAAACAAGCGGGGAAATAGACAAACAGCAACATAATTTTGCAATCTGGAGCGGAACAGAGATAGAAAAATTCTGAGCTGGTGATGCAAAAAGCTGAAAACCACCCTGATGTACTGCAGAATTTTCATAATGTTCCGGAGCTGGCAATACTGGGGACTTGAGGATCTAGGAGTGAAATGGGAGGGGAGGTCACCATAAAGAGAATTGGGTAAAAGCTGAGAAACAAGGACCTAAATTCCTCCCCCCCCGTTCCATTTCAATGGTGCCGCTGCCCCCTCCACTCAACATAGCTGTCTCCCACCCCAACACGAGTCTGGCAGTTTAGCATTTGGACTCTGCCATCTGCCTTCCTCTATAAAAACAGTTGTGATGGGGTGGGGTGGGATGGTAAAAGAGTAGGGCAAATGCACAAACACAAATGCACTAAGCCAGATATTTCATGGAGCTCTGAAGACTGGAAGCCAAGGAGAGTATCAATTAAGTAATCATCTTAATTGTGGAGGAAGGGTGGTCAGGAAAGAAGACAATCTGTACCTTCTGATGTTTCAGATCTGCAGCCAGACCCTGTATTCCTATTTTCAAAGGCTCGCCACCGGGAAATTCTTTCCCATCTCAAGGCTAGTTTTCAATCTAAACCCAATTTCCCAGGTGTACTGAGTTGAACAGTATACTATCTCTCCCTGCAACGAAAAAAAATTTCATGTCCACCTGGAACCTGTGAATGTGACCTTATCTGAAATAGGGACTTTGCAGATATAGTCAACATGAGGTCATGCTGAATGGAAGTGGGTCCTGCATGCAGTATGTCTGGTGTCCCTGTAAGAAGAGGCCAATTTGGACACACACGCAGGGAGAATGCCATGTAACCAGGCAGAGATTGGAGTTATGCTGCCACAAGCTAAGGAATGCAAGGATTGCTGGCAGCCGCCAGAAGCTAGGAGAAAGGTGTGGAACGGATTCTTCCTCTGAGTCCCCAAGAAGGGACCAATACGCTGACTCCTTTATTTTAAGACTCTGGCCTCTTGAATTGTGAGGGAATGACTTTTTGTTGTTTTTAAGCCACCCAATTTGTGGTAATATGTTAGAGCAGCCCTAGAAAACTAATACACCAAGCATACATAAGAAGTCAGAGGTCTTAGTCAGGGATTGATTTCCCAGTATGACCTAGAGAACAGCAATACATCTCTCCCAGTGCTTTGACTCCATGGGTCCCATTTGCAGCCTATTTCAGTTTCCTGTTCTCCATTCTTCCTTGGTTCACTTCTTTGTTCTGGTGCATCATGTCCTCCATTAACAGCCTTGATGAAAACATCCATGGGGCCTCCAGCTATATTCAACCTGGAGAAATCTCTTCCCCAAACTCCAATCACCTAGTTCAAGTCAGCCAGGCTGACATATCCTAGAGAAACAATTTTTGGGGAACAGTCTTCATTCTTTTAATATTAAAGGAAAGCGAGTATTTGAATCCAGTCAATACTCTTTTTACAAGTCAATCCATCACATCAAACAAATAAAACTTACCTCACGATGTTTCTGTGCCAGCTCTAGGAAGCAGACATCAAGACAGGCGTGCACTTCCAGCCGAAATCCTGTGAAGGCTGCAGGGGAGTGGGCAGGAGTAGTCGGGAGAGCCTCAAGCTGGGCCGTGGACCTGATACCTGTGAAGGAAGGAGGGTTGGGGGGAGGAAGAGTCCAGACAGAAGTGCAGCTCTGAGAAATTCTCAGCAGGCTAATGGGGAGAGCCAGAGCAAAGACTGCCCATTAGAAGAGTCCCCTCTTAGGCAGGAATGGCCCAAATCTCCGATCCCTACCGAGCTCAGTTACCAGAGATGCACAGGAAGTGTCACGTCAGCATGAACGCTGTGGTGGATGCCGAAGGTACAGCAGCTGGAGGCTGCCTACAAACTACACTCCTTGGATCAGCCTCTGTTAAAGGGAGATGTGAACAATGCATTCCTAGGGTGACTGCAATTTCCAGACATACAAGTACTGACATAGAACGGCTGCTACAGTTCTCATTTGCCTCCTGGTTTTCTGAACAGGAATATAAACTTGAAATAAGTGAATTTTCAGTCATAATAAGTTTATCATGTCTTTGTAGGAGCCTAATTTTCTTTGAAATATGTGTCATAAGAGTTTCTCTGCCCTTCCCAATTTCATTTTTGTTTGCCCTAAGGTTTAATTGTGAACTGTGGTCAACTCTTTAATTACTCACTGTGGAGAGGTACAGTGGTGTGGATTATCCTAATTATTTGTATTTAGCTTTGGCATGTATTTTTTTTTCTGTGAAGTAAATGAGTTTATTTTTAATTGTGGTAAAATATATATAACATAAAAATTATCTTTGTAACCATTTTTAAGTGTCCAATTCAATTTTCTGAAATGTATTCACATTGTACAATGATCAGCACTACCAGTCGCCAGAACTTTTTATCAGCCTAAATTGAAACTCGTTTAACCATTAAACAATAGCTTTCCATTTCTCCCCACTCTCCGGCCCCTACTAACCACTATTCTATTTTGTGTCTTTATGAATTTGATTGTTTGAAGTACCTCGTATAAGTGGAATCATACCATGTTTGTTCTTTTGTGTCTGGTTTATTCCACTTGACATAATGTTTTCATGGTTCATTCATATTGTAGCATGTATCAGAATTTCTTTTCAAGGCTGAATAATATTCCATTGTATGTATAAACAATATTTTGTTTATCCATTCATCTGTTGGTGGACATTGTGTTGTTTCCATCTTTTGGCTATTGTGTATAGTGCTAATGTGAACATTAATGTACATTAATAGAATATATTTTGAACTTACAATAGAATGAGTCTATCTGGCCTGAAAAACTTGTGACATGCAAAAAAAGTGATACCTCATGATAAATAATGGGTTAATTCTGGATACGCTAGTTAATTGTGCAGCATCCTCATTCTGCCTTCCCTGCCCTCCTTCCAGGTGCTTGGTGGAATATATAAGCACCTGAGTGCTTGCCAAACAGGACTGGCCTCCTTCTACACTTGCTAATTTACCCCTCACCCAGGCAAATGTTCTATTTCCATGGTGTTCCAAAAACTAGAAAAGGAAAAAAAAAAAAAAAAAGACCTAGAAAAGACTAGAAATCATCTTGGCCAGAAATTTAAAACATTTTTAGGCGTAGAAACCCTTCTCCAAATAAAATTTTACTTAGTGTGATAGATTGAATTATTGATCCCAGTTCTTTCCTCCAATGTAGTGATATTGTCAACATGATCTCATGATGGAGAAATACACTTTCCTTCCCATTGACTTTGGACTTGGCCATATGACTTGCTTTAATCAATAGGATTTTAGTGTCTGTGATGTGAACACAGGCTAAAATATGCTTTTGAGTTTGGCCTTGCTTTCTTGTACAGACCCACAAACTAGACCAAGCCCAGTGGACCCACAGCCTGAAGCAAAGCCATCCCAGATCTATAGACCAGAGAGTGCAACAAATACTTATTGTTGTGAACTACTGACATTTTTGTAGTTGTTTGTTAAGCACCAATAGCTTACTGATATAGAAATTATTAATAATACCTAGAAGTAGCATTGATTCTGGGATTGGGTGGTGAGCAGCAAAGAAATTATTATAGGAAATAAGAAAAATAGTGGCCCATGTTACGTAGTAGTAAAACGTTTGGTAAAACTGTCACTTGAGGTAACTTGGAAGACAAAAAATGTACCTAATTAACAAAGAGATTTGGGCAAGAAGTTTTAGGTGGAATGTTAAAAGCATAAGCTGCATTTAATAAGGTACTAAAGAAATAGATGAACTCAGAAAAGATCATACCTCAAGCAAAAGTGAAATCCACGGTGCTGTCAGTAAGACATGACCTTAGGGTAAAGATGAAGTCTAGAATGTAGCAGTAACATCTGTTGTTAAGACTTCTGAAAGAACAAAGGTGTGTCTAGTAGACCCTTTCAGATGGACAAAAGAACTTTCCAGAAATCTTATGGGCAAAGTCACACAGAAGCCCGAATGTGCCCAAAGTAGTGGTAATTAAGTTGAGACAGATAAAGGTTTATCTCAAAAAGGATTGTGGATGTGCTTTTTAGCATATGAAGTTCATGGGAATCAAATAAATAGAAAGCACACAATGTTTTTGAGAGACACATACTGACAAAAGTGCTTTCAGTCTAGATTAAAAGATACTGAGACTGTTCCCAGTGTAAAAGGACCTTGGACCTCAACTTTCTACAGGCAAGAAGGGCTCTGAAAGAAACAGTTCAGTGACAGCAATGCCATATTCTCTAGTGTTCACTTCACGAAAGAGCAAGAAGGATGATGGAATGGGAAGGGCCTCTGAGAAGACAAAGCCAAGAACAATGGAGACAAATGGATTTGAGAGCTACCTCTGGGAAGCAGAATGGGGGTCTAATCAAGGAACATTCCTACCTTAGGGTAGAGGGACCCAACTAGTTCATAATAGGGATTCCCATAACACCTAATGGGATTTCAGAATTGCTGTGGGCCAGTGATTGCTATGTGCCTATTAACTTTTCCAAATGGGAGTATTTATTGCAGTTATTTTGTCCCCTTATCACCATTGTACATTAGATGCACTAATTATCTCTTGCTAATTAATTATCTGTTGTTAAATAACAAATTATCCTCAAAATTTAGCAGTTTAAAAGCAACATGTATTTATTATCACATAGTTTCTGTGGGTCAGGGCTCCAGGTACTGCTTAACTGGATTCTCTGATTCAGGATCTGTAACAAGGCTTCATTCAAGCTGTCAGCCAGTGATGGGGGCTCATCTGAAGTTTGGCTGGGGAAGGATGCACTCCCAAGCTCACCTACATGGTTGCCAGGATTCAGTTCTTTGAAGGCTGTTAGACTGAGGGCTTCAATTCCTCGTTGGTAATTGACCAGAAGCCACCTTCAGTTCCTTGCCATGTGAGCCTCCTCAACATGGCACCTTGCTTAATCAGAGCCAGCAAAAGAGACGAGAGAGAGAGAGAGAGAAACATAGAGAAAGAGAGAGAAGAGAGAAGAGAAAGAGAAAGAGACAGAGAGGGGAGAGAGAGAGAGAGATTGGTAGCAAGGTAGAAGTCACTATCTTATGTAACCTAATCACAGATGTGACATATTCTATTGGTAGGAAGCAAATTACTCATGGGAAGAGAATAACACAAGCTCACAAATACCAGGAGGTGAGGGACCATTGGAGACCATCTTAGAAACTGCCTATCAAAGGTATGTAGGAGGTAGATAATCTCCATTCAGTTCATAGGTCTCTGGATTAAAGTAGCAGCAATTGGACCTGATGTGGATCACAAGATCCTGGACTTTCCACAGGTGCCATGATTGGATGAGGCTTTGTGTGTGTGGAGAGAGGGTGGTGGTCATAGGATGGGAGTGAGAGAGTTTTGCATGTGGAAGGGATGTGAATAGTTGTCCACAAGAACAACTGTGACAGATTGAATAATCCATCCCAAGTCTTCATTCCCCTATAATAGCACCTTTTCTATAGTCTCATGGTAGACAGGGTGTAGTACCCTTGCCATTGTGGGACTCATTATTTCTATCATTGATATAAGCCAAAGAGATAAATAAGTTCAGGAAAAGTTTAGATGAATCTATGAATGGTAAATCCAGTTTTGAGTATTAAAGGAAACCAGGGAGTTTGAAATACATCCCAAAACTTCTGAGGCCAACATTAATGGAGTACTATGAAACTTTGAAACCACAGGCTGGTTAGACCATTGGGCTGATGCAGTATTACATTTCTTATATTCATATCATTTGGTTTTTAAAAATAAATACACATTTTAGTATAAATTCCTAAGGGAAACATGTAGTTTATTTGAAAAGACTATAACTTTTTTTCCATGTTTCTTTTAAACTAATTACAAAGAATTCAGAGACACTCTGAGCCAAAGGAGGTAGGAAAGGAAGCCTCTACAGAAGAATGTGTCTTATTTTAAGTACTCATACCTGCACTCTGCATGTGGGAGATGGGAAGTGGGATTTCGAACATAGGATCTTAGCCTCCAGGTAAGAAATTGTATGGACCCTAAAATTGTCCTATGAACAGATGAAGTCTTTTGAAACCAAAAAGAGGCTCAGATTACTACCATTTGCTTCATAAAATTGCCTCCCTGACAAAACAATCCAACTGTTTTACCATACTCTATAAGTCTCAAATCATTATGGTTTGGGAAAAATGCACATGAAACTGTGATAGCAATAATTACTTTAAATGAATGAATAAAAGAAAGCAAGATATTGTGTTTTTTCCAGGCAACATTTAAATGCAGAATCTTTCATTTTAGATGCAGTAAATACCACAGAAGCCAGTAGATAAAGATGATGTCCCAAATCCCAAAACCATACCAAAAGGAGTGGGAATTCCACTCAAGCAGACAGCCGAGACAAGGATTGTGGGTAAATGCTGCAAGCTTTATTGGTCAGAAATAATACTAAGTCTGAGTTATGTTGCTGCATAACTGTCTTTTAGATATATTTAGTGATGCCCAATATACTAGTAAATTTTTTAAATAGAGCTACAAAATAGATGACAATTTAAGGTAATCCCAGGCCTATAATTTTGTCTTAAAAAAAAAAATTCTCTGGTCCATTAGTCATTTCAATCTTTGTTAACACCTTTTCTTTTCCCATTCACCCTCTGGTGCAGGTATTAACAAAATTCGAAGTGACCGATGGACCAGAAAAAGTTCTGGAAAATCTACCAAGTGCATGTTATCATCAGCCTCCACATAATCTAACTTAAAGGTTACTGATAGGTGTGGAAGCAAGAACTAGAAAAACCAGAAAAGACATTATTCCATAAAGAGCAAGAAGGAGAGTGATTATGAAGGTGGATCCTCTGATAAGCCAGAAATTAAAGTCTTATTCATGTGAGTTGAATTAATTTAACATGATTATCTTCTAAATAATTCTCTGAGACTGCCTCAGGAGGTAGGAAGTTATCAGTCATGGATGTTTGCTACGTAGACTGGGTGACCACTTGACAAGAGGGTGTTGGATGCAAGAAGACTCTGCCAAAGTTCCATGGTTATTAAAGGGACAGAGACACAGAACTCACCTGTAACTAAGAACTCTAGTTAATTAGATAAGCCTTGCTCATGCTTGTAGGACCCTAGCACCCAAGACAGAGACCAGCTTTTGCTCTTACTGGGTGCTCCCTCAAACAGCACACTCAAGCCTATCTGTACAGCTCCAAGTCAAGGCCCAGCAAAGTGGAGCCCAGAGAAAGCTAAGCTTTCTCTCTCCCACCTCTGTAAGGGCCTGTTTGTCAAGTGTATTTCCTATTTGAACTAGAAAATAGATATCCGAAAACTCATCGTTCCACAATCTTACAAAATTGCCCTCAAACCCTTTTTCAGACTACTGTACAAGCTTATGCATTAGAAACAGAAAAGCACACTGATACGAATGAAGGTGACAGTTGACAGCAGAGAAAAGTGCCATCTTCCTCCATATGAAAGACATAGGGACTATCCACAGATGTGGGGGGCCTGAACAGGACATGCCTATTGGGACAAAACACTGTAATTTTCACAACTATTAAAGAACGACAGATAGAGGCATGGGGGCCATTTTCTCATATTCTCCCAATCCCACGACTCACCTGGGGGTCCTGCCTCTGTCTGCCTTCCACCAGCAAACCTCTGTGCAGTCAGCTCATACGCAGCATTAGCGAATGTGCAAGTCGCCACATATTCTTCATGCTGTTTCTGTGCTGTCAACTTCCTCCCTATCGCCTCTCCAGCTATGCAAATTCTACTCAAAATGCTTTCCCCAGAATAAGCCAAGTTTAGTGTTTTAAAATAATTGTGGGAATATATGGAAAACATAATCTACTATTTTTTCTAATGGCATGTTAACATGGTCAATAGCTATTACAGAATATTTTTAAAAGAACATTTTACTGGTCAAGAACATTGTAAACCCCTGATTAATCAGAGAGATTTCAGTTCCTAGGGAATATGTAAAACGTCTACACAACCAAATCTTGCCTATAAAAACTCTAAACTGCATTACGTAGTCTCCTGGCCCCAAAACATTTCCTGCTTTTTAAAATAGAGAATAGTGAACAGGATTTAAAGTTTTCCTTGATGACTCAGGGCCACCATTATGAAAAACAATTTCATGATGATGTGATTTCCCAGGGATTATTAAGGTGGGTAGAGCTGCTAGCTCCTACCCAATGGCCCCGACCACTGTGCTTTTGGGATTTTTTTTGACTTGTTTCCTACAAGCTCCCTTGCTATCAACTAATAGTTTGTACTATGTCAGTGTACCTGCTTCTTCCAGTAATTCCCATGCTTGTCTAACTGGTTGCTCTTAATCTAACTGAGGGAGCTTTTTGCCTATGTACTGAACGACTCTCAATGACTATCCTTTTCTCCTGTTTGCTTTAAATATTTTCAATCTCTTTTCTCTGCTGTCAGCCGTCACCTATATTGGTATCAGTGTACTTTTCTGTTTCTAATTTGTAAGCTTGTTTTACAGTAGTCTGAAAAGGGTTTAGGGCAATTTTGTAGAATTGTAGAACAATGAGTTTTGGGATATTTATTTTCTATTTCAAAGCCTTTTGTCCCTTATTTCCATAAGCACAGCTGGGTTTCAGATGTTAAAAGTTGTTCATTTAATCCCAGTCTATCACTGAAATTAAAGGCTTTAGAAGAGAAGGCAAAACTAATAAGAAAATAACTTGGATTTTTTGAAAAATCAACTTCAAGAGTGGCCTGATACAATCTCCTAGAGCCTAAGTATCTAAACAAGTCAATGTGGACAGACGGATAGTTGAATTAATGGATTACTTCTGCTTTGAAGCCAGTCAGTACTTCGTAGCTCCATCTCCTAGGGAGTTATTGGCTACTTTCCTAATAAACTCCAGAAGTCTCAACATCGGGGGTTGGGTTTTGCTCATTTCTTGCATCTACATTTGCTCATTTTTTGTATCTAGCACAGTGTCAAAGACATAGACGATACCCATCAATGTTGGTTGAATGTAATTCAGTGGATTCAGTGGCCATCATTTTACAAGATCCTTTGTCAACAGAGGAAGACAAAATGTTCTGCAAACTCTGATCCCCAGGGTAGGAAGCAGACATTTTCAGCAGTGAAATGGGTACAAATAATGCCCAGGTTTCCTCCCATTTCTTTCCTCCTCTCTTCCTCGGTCCCTTCCTCCAACCCCCTCCACGCTTCTGAGTATCTAAGTGATGTTTCACCACATTTTGTTTTAGATGCTTTGAACAGAAATTAAAAGATCTTCCTTTTCTTTTCTAAAATGGAAAAAAAAAAATTAAAAGATCTTCCTACATGAACAGATTTTGTGTATCCAGATTTCGAGTATTCATCTGAGTCTGGTTCATCTCTCCCAGTAATTTTCCAGCGAAGAGCTGCTTTCCGGACCTGTATCTCCATGTCTGGCATTTTGCTGGCCTGCAGGCAGGGACAGGGAGAGCAACCGTGTGTTACTTTAAAGGATGTCTCTTGATTTTGTGTTAACCGTGCTCTTTTACTTCTCTGTTGGCACAAACATTAGAGTGTTCGATATATTCACTGCAACCTGGGAAGAATTCCTGGAGTCTAAAGGCTGTGGGAAGTTTGAGGAAACTGAAGAGGGACGGGCACAGGATTCTACTTTCTTTTCAAGCATTCTGGTTCTTTTGTGAATTGCATGCAGGTCTTACGGACTTTCAATGCCCATAGCTTTCCTGCCTGAGTACTTTTCCTTCTGTCACTCATAGATGTTGTTTACCCAAGTGTTGACAGGCAGCTTTTTCCTTGAGGGTACTGAAAAGATGGTTGCATTGATGCTAAGCATTTGGCTCCCAGTTTAATACCACAGAAAGTGCACAAGGAATCCCTCTTAATCAAATTTATCTTCACAAAGAGATAATCTCTGCTCTTTGGTTTGAGAACCACTCATATGCCCCCATTGTCATAGTAAATGATGGCTTGTTAAGCTTTTCTCCATGTATATACACAAAACAATGTCACTCAAACAGAGTGAGTGAGTATCACACTGTCTGCACAGTAAAACTGTCATTAGTTCCATCTGTGTTTCTTCTGGCCCAAGCCCCGTAGATTAAGCTGTGACATACATGACCAGTGAAACACTTCTACTATTTACCTAAAGATCAAAATACAAGTAATGCAAGCTATGGAACAAGTCCAGCTAGACTTGAAGTTCCAATATGGGGCAGACTTCTTATGTATATTTTCATAGGAAAGTTCGAGGGATGTACTCATTTACTTACCTATTAGGACTTCAGAACAGAGAAGCAGAACTGCTCTGTGCTATGTCCATTCCAAGTTGTAGTTAAAACAGCAACAACAATAGAAGGATTTTTGAACGATCATGTACACTTTATTGGCACTGATACAGGCTGTATGCTGGATACTACTCATTTTTCTGACCTCAAGTTTAGCTTTACAAGTCTGATTCCCCAGGAAGTAGATCAAGTGGGCCACAGCACACCTCGTTTTGGTGGACTTGGAAGTGAATTTAAATGTAAGGTTATGACCTCTTGATGGGTATTCTGGCCCCATTGGGTTTTTGTGTTTGTTTTTTTTTTAAATATTTCATTCTTTATTTTAATTATTTTTAATTTTAATTTTTAAGCTTACAGCACCCAGTATTCCCAGGCAGTCTCCCATCCAAGTACTAACCAGGCCCGACCCTGCTTAGCTTCTGAGATCAGAAGAGACCGGTCATGTTCAGGGTGGTATGGCTGTAGACCAACAGAAATAGTGTTCGAAAATATTTCTGTCCCTGGCAAAGGCAACATCTCCTCTCTGAATCTAAGCCTTTTACCCTTATTATAGGGATATAGAAAGTATGAAACTATACAATCTGTATTATTAATTTAGCTTAATTAACTATTAATTATTAGTGTATTAATTTTGTGTCCCTGATGTTTTCTGGTTAATTCTTTATGATGGATTACCTCTGTAGTGGATAACTTATCAGTAACCTTTCAAAAATTCTTGCCTAATAGGCATTGAGAAGTATTATCAATTTTTAAAAAATATTGCTTTCTCACAGTAGTTTTAGTATATTCAGGTTACATTAAAAACCAAGAAAAAATATATGTAAGTAATGTTTTCCCCTTTTAAAGTGGGTATCTCTCAAATAATGAGTAATTGGTTGATAAGATGATTTTTATCCCTCCTCATATAGTATTTTAAATTCATTTTATTTAGTAATTCACTTATCTATTTATTGAATACATTTTACATAAAGATATAATGCTCTCAAAGAGCAGAGACCATTACATGGTTTGAGAATTATAAATCCTGCTTATTAGGATTTATATCCTAATTGCAGTAAAAAATGAAGCAGCTTGTAAAATTACTACCTTGAATTAAATCACTGTGAAGTCAGAGATTTATTTACTCACTAAAATTCCTTCTACCTGACTCTTTTGACACCCGAGTAGTCTGGATATATAAGCACCCGAACATTCCAGATCCCTTGTCTCTAGCAGACCTGCTTTTATTAAGGCTACTCAGCTGCCCAGTGTGTAGCTATCCCTGGAAATGTAGCTTCTGGCTGACCTCGGCCTTCCCATCCCTCTCACCCACTTCCTGCCTCCTGTCTTCCAGCCCCAGACAGGGCAGACGAACAAGACTTCCGGACAGGCAGGAGTCATTACTGGGCATTTCCACTGCAGTAGGTGCTTAAAGGAAAGACATAGACTAAGCAGCAAACAGTAATATATTTTCCAAGCAGGCATTATATTTTCAAATTTTCTTATGACTTGTTGGATTTCTTTCCAGTTTTCCCTGCTCTTTTCATTTGGGTTGGTACATGTTTTAATATCCTCAAAATAGCTTGTCTGGAAATCTTGCCTTCAGTTTTATATAGAACCCAGAAGGAGAATGGTGCCTTTCTGAAAGCCAAATAACTTCACGTTATGTTGTAACAAACAAAAGCTTCACTTGGGAGCAAAGTATCACCACAGTTAAATGCTCTCCAGATGCCTGCTTTGCCACCAGAGTATAAACAGACACGTTCCAGTCTGTATTTACCTCTTCAAAATGCAGGCCTTAAAAAATTATATGAGAAAGCTTTAAGAGATTCTCACCTTTAACTGTGGACAATCAGTATTTTTCTCCTGTTTAGGGTGACTAAGAGAGTTTTTAGAACCTGGCCTGTAACCCCTGGAAACTATTGATTGCCTGGGCAGCTTGGAAGTTTGCCCAGACTGCTTTGTGGAGCTTGCCATCCCTGGACACATTCCTGTTCCCCAGAGGCTTGCAATGAGAAATAATAAAAAATAAGGAACAAATAGAGAAGCTTAAACATTTCAATTAGTAGAATCCAGTATGGACATCATTTCTGATAGTTGCAAAATTCTATATATCCCTGGAATGAGAGCACTCCACTTGGACTTCCAGGGCTTCCTTGAAAGGCAGCGAGAACATAGCATTCTACCTGGTGCTCTTCTCTTCTGGGCACCAGGAGGACAGGTATGCATACAGCCAACACGGCCCCTGACATCACAGAGCTAACAGTTCGATGGGGGAGCAGATATTATGCACATACCCTCAAAGAGAAACATGTATGTGTAAATTTGGTAAGCTCAAGAAGGAAAAGGTTCTGTTTGCAGGAAAATGTAACCGAGTGACTTGGTTTAGAGTGGAGGAGTCAGAGAAAGCCTCTGCAGGGAGATGTCAGGTATCTTGGGGCTGGGGTAGGGAGAGGGGGTGGCATCTAGACAGAGGGCCTGTCATACGTGAAGACCTAAAGGTGTGTGAGAGCTTGGCCAATTGAAGGGACTGGAAAAAACCACCAATGTTCAGAAGTGTCAAGCATTATCATGGAGCAATTAATTTTTCAGAAGAAGATCAATAATGATGGCTTTTACAAATTTGACAACTTTTAAACCACTGATTTGAAGATAATGAAAAAAGTTTAAATTTAACAATCAATGCAACAAAATGATCTAAAAATATTTCTGTGGGCTGTATCCGTGAGGGATTGAGTCCAACTGCATGTAATAGAAAACCCAGCAGCAGTGAGTAAA
Source organism: Indri indri (assembly GCA_004363605.1). Taxonomy (NCBI): domain Eukaryota; kingdom Metazoa; phylum Chordata; class Mammalia; order Primates; family Indriidae; genus Indri; species Indri indri. The sequence continues at coordinate 8,429 of RJWJ010019843.1, read as the reverse complement.
GCCACAGAGGGGTTTCTTTTTTTCACACAGCAAGTACAGAGCTAACCGATGGCTTGTGGTTTGGTGGCTCAAGGTCTCTTTGATTCTTTTGGCTTTTTGGATGGGTGTAAAAAAAAAAAGCATTTCCACCCATAGAATAGGCTAAAAAACTCTGGATTAGGCCAGGTGCGGTGGCTCACACCTGTAATCCTAGCACTTTGGAAGGCTGAAGCAGAATTGCTTAAGTCCAGGAGTTCAAGACCAGCCTCAGCAAGAGTGACACCCTATCTCTACAAAACATACAAAAATTAGCAGGGTGTGGTGGCACACACAAGTAGTCCCGGCTACTCAGGAGGCTGAGTTAGGAGGATCGCTTGAGTCCAGGAGTTTGAGGTTGCTTTGAGCTATGATGACACCACTGCACTTTAGCAGAGGTGACAGAACAAGACCCTGTCTTGAAAAACAACAAAAACAAACCCTGGGTTACATGTAAAGACAGCTAATTGCCCAATGAACATCTAACATCCCCCTTTTCCTTATTAACAGAACCAAAATTTGATGCCCAGCTTTTTAAAAAAAAAAAAACAACTCCCCATCTTCTCTGGCAACTTGGAATGACCATATGACACTATTCTGATTTTAAAAATTTATGTGAAGTCTGCTGGCAGGTGAGTTCTGGGGTTTCTCCTCCCTGATGTACACATTATTCCTACCTCACATCCCACCCTTGCCTGGAAAGTGGAGACAGGAACTGGAGCTGGAGCCCAAGTAGTCACCCTGCAGTCATGACTTTGAGGCATATGTTCAACATCCTCTATGGCCCTGACAGTCTGAAGGAGTCTGTTGCAATGTTAACTGGACTTAAACCAAAATGAATCTTGTCCTTGTAATGAATTCGTTTGATGAACATTCATGTTGTGAGAGTTGTATGATTCAAAGTAGAGTCACTTATGTCAAACTCTAGCAAATGGAGCCAGGGAAGGCCATGACGGGAAGGCTTCCATGCATGATTTGCCTGATAACAGGAACTATCACAAGAAAATTTTCCAAACTGCAGCTAGCAGCACAAGGACAGATAGTCACTTATACAAGAACAATTGCGTGTTTCAAAAACTGTCTCACAAGCCCCATCAAAAATTACAAGGGCCTAACTGTAACTTCAAGATTACAAGTCTTACCTAGCAACTACTGACACTTGCCAACCAGAACTCACCAGCTCTTACAAAACACTGCTAGAGCTAATAAACTCTTTCGAAACAACTTGCACAACCTCCTCTTTCTCTAACAGACCCTAACCTTTTCCTTTGTTTCCCAGACATATCAGAGGCCACCCTAGTCTGTGTGTATGTCCTGGATTGCAATGCTATTTCTTGTATATTATTCCCACATAAAACCTTTATACTTAGAGATTCATTTCTATATATTTTTTTATTTTGACAATGTTTAACACAGATTTGTTTCCTTTGGGGTGATGTCTGTCCTGTTACATAAAGCTGGAGCGTCTGACCTGTTCTATTCCCCTATTAAAAGTCAGACAGTTATGTGTTGGCTTCTGTAGCCTGTCTGCTGAAGCTTGAGAGTGAAAGAAAACTAAGAAATAAACTTTCTAAATGATTTAATCAATACAAGATGTATGCCATTTTCAGATCATCTATTGTGCTAGTAATTTTAGAATTGTAGATCAGCTTTGCACATCAGTACTTTGTGAGATCTTTGTTTAATTGCACATCCTCCTGGTTCAACTCAAGGAACCAAGGAAATGATTGGGTCTGAGTGTCAGGAGGCATGACAGAGGCATAGCTCAAACAGGCCTCTGGAATACCGTGACTTATATCCTTGTGGCCTCATGTGTTATCTCAGCCATGTTGGGGTTGACAGTTCCATGTAAGTTTTGACACATTTTGTGCTGATAGTGCCTCCTTAAGCACACACCCACATGTGGTAGCCAGCCCCCATGATGGCCCCAATTATTTCCCCTTTCTGTCATCCCATTCTTGTGTGGTCCCTTACCACACTGCATCAGGGTTGGTCTGTGTGACCAATAGCATACATACTATTGGCTAGGTCACAAAAGACATTGTGGCTTCTGCCTTGCTCTCTCTTGGATCATCTGTTCTTGCAGAGGCTAGCTGCCATGCAGTAAGAACACTCAAACAGCCCTGTGGAGAGGCCCATGTGACAGTAAATAAGGCCTACTACCAACGGCCAGTGAGGAACTGAGGTCTTCTGCCGTCAGCCTTGTGCGTCGGCCATCTTAGAAGCAGATCCGCCAGCCCCAGTCAAGCCTTCGGATGAGTCTCGGGCTGACACATCTTGACTGCAACGTTATGAGTGATCCTGAGTGAGAATTTCTCAGCTGCTCCTACATTCCTGACTCACAGGAACTGAAATAAAAATTGTTTGTGGATTTAAGCCACTAAGTTTTGGGATGATTTTTCTGCAACAATAGATAACTAATACATCACATATTTTTGCTTTCTATACTGGGGCATTCTATACTGGGATACTGAGGATGGCTGGTTTGGCCCAAGCATATGAATAGATCAGAAAGTTAACACTCTTGAGAGTGACTTTTGACCAATGGGGAGGGAGCTGATGGATCCCTGGACCTGCTTCCTATCTTTGGAGGGACAGTTCTGGAAGGCATTCAGTGGGCTTCTCTGGTGGTCCCAGTGGAATCAAGCCCTTTTCCCACAGTCGTGTTTCCGCCTCTGCCAGCTTGCTCTTCCTGGTCCCCGTCTCCCCTCCTCGCCAGGATGACCTCTCAAATAATCTATCTGCATGAAAGTGCTGATGTCAGGCTCAAAGACAATAAGAGCGAGAATAAATGCCAGCAGGAAGGACTGTTCCTAATGAGAACATTTGACTTAATGCATGAGAGCAACAGGCTTAGCCGAGCTTAAGTGGAATGTACAAATAAGAAGCTCATTTTATTGGAGGACTTCTTTAGCAGTATAACAATAAATTCTTTTTTTCTTTTTCTTCTCTTTTAAATAAAATGTGAGAGTTTTACATGGTGTCAGCTTTGAAAGTTTTCTAATTAGACGTTTACATGTCAAGGGCCCTTATAAGCCCTTTCTCTCAGCATTAATGAGGAATAAAATAGCTCCTGAGAAAAAAGGTAAATTGTGCATACTGCATTCCTCGGTTCTCAGAAAAGAAAGCTCATTCTCAGTAGGCATGATTGCCAAGTTCAGGCACGGTTAAGAAGTTCCTCAGGGCTTTGGTGTCCACAAAGGGAGCGGCTCCCCCACCTGCAAGCCCACACAGTGCTCTGCTAGAACAGTGAGACTTACTGGAAAAATATTTTCCTAAGAATAAGGAGTTCAAACTACTTCCACTGCGTGGGGTATCATTCTTGGTCCCTGCCCACATATAATAGTTTTGTATAAGGCATGTTTTGGGGGTTGGGGGAGTAGACAGTGGGACAGTTGTTTTGACTTCATACCAGCCATGGAGCTCCAGGACAGGGGAAGACAAGTCAGGTCTTTTAACAGATGTTTTGGGGGTTTTTTTTTTTTTGGTCTCTTTTTGATTAAAGGAATTGTCATCATGTAATAGATTTTCTTTTTCTTAAAGAGTTCTCTTGCATTAACCTAATTTTATTAGCCATCTGAAGTCTAAAGGGGTACCTTAAAATCCTGTGACATCAAAGATTAAAAGAGCTATGATGGCTGGTTTCTTTGGCTATGATGCCATTCTTTCCTTGCTGGAGAAATGGTCCACGAGGGGAGGGCAGAGAGCTTCAGTGCAAGTCCAAGCCCATTTGCACTGGACTTAAACTCAGGCTTACATATCATCCATTTCCTTTTTGTAGCCCCCAATCCACCTTACAAGTTCAAATTCAGAGCTATGGTGAGGATAAAAGCTGTTCTGGCCATGAATGACGTTTTACTAAAAATCTGGACTTCGACATGAGGATTAGAGAATGAGGGGACATAGGTGGGAATGGGACAGAAATGAGAAACACAACAGAGGACAGCGGACATTGGAATCACAGGAAAGAAGAACCTAGTGAGAAGCTATAGGTCATCCATCCAACAGTTAGAGCACCTGCCAGGTGCCCTGGACTGTGCTATGTAAAGACAATGATGGCACAGACACTATCTTCAGGACCTCAGCCCAGTGAGAAATATGACTTTGCTTTTTAGAAAAATAAATGAGATTCCTAGTATCATTTTTGAAATTTTTCCAGTGGGATGTTTCCAGATAAAGACCCTCGATAAAATTGGAGGTTGACACAATTATGACAGTGACCATGATTCCTATTCCAACCTCTTCTTTCTAAAATAACTTTTCAAGATAATGTAATGGAAAGCTTTTGGGAAAGTGTCTGATAAATGTTAAGTCTCCACCAAGCTAAGTGCATATAACGACTTAAGGTTCGCAATTCCCACTCAGTTATTCCTCGGACTCGCTCCCTTCTCCATGTCATGCAGTCTTTTCCTTATGACCCTCACCTTTCCTTGCTCCAGCTGAGGGCAGGGGAGAGAGGGCTGTGCTGGAGCTTGCCTGTGAACTGAGCCCCATTGAAAGCTGGTCCTTTTGACCAAAGTATCAAAGCAACCCAGCTGCGGATTACAGAAACAGAAGGCTCCGCAGCTTTAGTTTAAAGTCAGGTCATAGAGCTCTTTGAAGAGTTTGAGCTGTTGGAGAGGGGGAAAAAAAGTGCGAGGCAAGTTCCAAAATGCACACACATTAAATTTAAATTGAAGAGGCAGCAATATAAAGTAAAGTGATGGATTCTTTAGCAAATATAATGGAGCATATTTATTTTAATGAGTGTTGTCTTCTTCAGTGCAAGTTACCATGGTAGACAAAATACTTTTTTCGACTCTGCTGCTATTGCTCAAAGCAATTTCCTTTTGAAATTGTCTTCAGAGTTGGCAGAATATTCCTTTGTATATTCTCAGTAGAAGGCATTTTATCCTTTAAGAGAGGATTTAATTTTTTGTTAAAGAGTCAAAAGCGATTTAAAGCCAAATATGATGAAAAAAGCTAGTGATCAAGCTGAGCAAGGTTCGTGACTGTAAAATGACAGGACTGATGTGGGCACATGGGCTTGAACGGATTCTGAGCCGATTCCAGCAAAAGCACCCAAAATGGTTTTTTGGTTTTTGTTTTTCTTTTTTTATTATGTTAGGTTATGTTAGTTTGCTAGGGCCGCCATTACAAAACTCCCACAGACTGGGTGGCTTACAGAACAGAAATTTATTTTCTCGCAGTTTTGGAGGCATGAAGTCCAAGATCAGGGTGTCAGCAGGTTTGGTTTCTCCCGAAACCTCCCTCCTTGGCTTGCAGATGGCCACCTTCCCACTGCGTCTTCACGTGGCCTTTGATCCGTGAGCATCCCTGGTGTCTCTTTGTGTGTCCAAGTTTCCTCTTCTTATGACGACACCAGTCAGATTAAATCCAGACCCTCCCTAATGGCCTCATTTTTAATTAATCACCTCTTTAAGGCCCCTATCTCCAAATACAGCCACATTCTGAAGTCCTGGGAGTTAGGAATTCAACTTGTGAATTTGGGGGGAACACAATTCAGCCCCTGATGTAAGTCATCACTGAGTAAGGGTATAACTTCTGAATTGCTCTGTTCTGAAGGACAGTGTCATTTCTACGTGTAAGTACTGCTGTGCTTATTAAAAAGTAATTACTTCCAATGATAGATAAACAAAATGTATATACACACAATGGAGTATCATGCAGCCTCTAAAAGGAATGAAATTCTGACACATGCTGTAACATGGATGAACCTTGAAGACATTATGCCAAGTGAAATAAGCTAGTCACAAAAGGATACATATCGTATTGATTCTACTTATAAAAGGTACTCAGAACAGTCAAATACATACAGAAAGAAAGTAGAACCGTGGTTCCCAAAGGCTAGGGGGAGGGGAGAATGGGAAGTTACTGTTTAATGGGTAGAGTTTCTGCATAGGATGAAAAGGTCTGGTAATGGATGGTGGTGATGGTTGCACGACAACATGAATATACTTAATGCCACTGAACTGTACACTTAAAAATGGTTGAAGTTGTAAATTTCATGATGTTATGTATATTTCACCATAATAAAAACATTTTTTAGGTAATTGTTCTGTAGTTGTTGGTCAAGAAACAAATGACGGATGCCCCAATTACCCTGATTTGTTTAATACACATTGTATGCCTGTGTCAAAACATCACATGTACCCTACAAATATATGCAACTATTATGTACCCATAACTAAAAATTAAAAATTTAAAATGAAAAAAAAAATTAAGCCCACATTTTTTAGTAAATGTGGCTTAACATGGCTTATCTGTTGAAACAAAGGATAAATGTATAAACCTAGGAGTTGTAGATAGCCCAGGAAGCTAGGAAAGTTGAATTGTTATAATTTAGGATTCAGCATCTTAATTCTTTCTGGGCAATAGTTGTCTCAGTCATATGCAGTAATAGCAGTTTATTAACATCTATTTCTGACTTAATAATGTTATGATGGTCCACACGAGCCTTCCTACCAAGAGTGGGGCCATGTCCTGGGGTCAGCATATGAGGTGGCTACCAGTGCCTAGGACCTAATCTATTTAAACCATAAAGCAAATTAAGTCTGGTTACTGATTCTCTTTCTGTGCCCCTTCTCCATCTGCTGAAATCTTATTTCCCCTCCCTACTGAGCACTAAGTGCCTTCAGTACTGAGGTTTTGAAGCCCTAATCCTCTTGCCATCAATTCCCCACTCCAACCCCAGGCCTGCCGTCCGGGAAGCCAGGCCCAATTAACCAGAATTATCCCTACTTTCACCTCTTGCTCCATCCCATAGAACCTCCTAGTGATGTAATAACAGGCTTTCAGAGGGGCCATGGACCATGAAAAGAAACACTATCTACTGCAAAACATTTAGTGATTTGTAAAAGAATAAACTATGGAAAATGTATTGATTCCATTCATCATTTAAAAGGAAAACAAATTCATACTACGATGTATATGACTGAAGGATTTACTGGAAGAAGGAGGCAATTCTTTAGGCCAGTTCCGTGGCTGTCACTTCTTGTTGTGCTTAGCCACTCTGAGTCCAGTGCATCATTTTTCTTTTGCAAGATTGAGGTGTGAGAGGAATTTTATTAGAACTTGGCAGTCCCTGTTCCTAGCTCCTTACCACAACCAACCAACCCCATACAAATGTCACTAGAAAGTGACATTGCTTTTATTGGCCATAGGCTTGACCAAGATAAGCCTTCTCAATAGGATTATTCTTTTTTCACATATAGAGAAACATAATCAGTTTCCTGATTAATCTGGCTTCTCTGGACTTGTTTTTGAAATAAATGAAAAACCACACCAAAATAGCATTCCACTGATGTTAGCCTGAACCAAAGTTGCTCTATTAAATAGGTGATTCTAACCCCCCCAAAAATATTTGTACAAGTAGCTTCCAGTTACAAGGGAATCTTTCTCAAACACAATTCTCTATGAAGTGGCTCTTCTTTGGCTTTCCTGAAATAAGTCTATTTTTGAAGTGTCAGAAGGCATTGCGATAGAATTCCATCTTGAAGATGGTCTCGTGGCATTAGACCCTGAAGAGACCACCAATTTTCTCTTCATGCTACATGCAAGATAATGAATATCAAGTCACGTATTCTAAAAATGTAAAACTATTCTCATGGCAGCAACAAGGGCATCACTTTGGTTCTCCTCTTTTCACGCCTACCCCATTTCCGTGAATATCAAGGCATGAATCGATACCTAATTGTTTGTTGCTATCGAAGCTCCCACAGATTTGAATTCTGGAGCCGTATGGCCTTTTTAGCCTTTCCCGTAGCAGAAGTTTTACACAGAGTCTGAGTCTAAGTCCCAGGAGGGAGGAATGACAGTTGGGGTCTCAAATTGGTGAGCACTGTCTGATGTTGGTTGAACTCTGATCAAGCCTGTGAGGAAATTTCTCAGATGTAAAAGCTAACACAGGGTCCCTCCAGTGAGAATGCGAATGTCGCTTCTGCAAACTGGATTTCTAAACTATTATAGTCTCTGACAAAGAGTAAAATGCCTTCTCACTTCCCCACTGCCCTTCGGTCCTTCCCGCTGCTTTTTACCGCACAATATCGATCCGACTTTATCTACCCTGAGACTGAGGAACCCTTGAGAGCATGGCGTCAGACAGACCTGCCACGTAGGAGTTGTGTGGTTTGGGCAAGTTTCTGAACCTCCCTAAGCTTCTCTGACTACCCATAAAATAGACCATTGTGAGAAGCAAATACGATAATCATGAAGGCACAGGGTAAGTACCGAGCAATGGCGCTACTCCGTGCTTGCCCCTGGGTAGCACCGGTCTGCAGACCCTCCACTTGGTGAGCTGGCAGTCACCCAGGCCTGCTTGCTGCCCCGTTTCCCAGGTCGCCGCACAGGCGGGAAAGTCCAGCTATCACACAGCGGCTAGCGGGGACCGGTTAGCCGGGAAGAAGGAGCGAGAC
>RJWJ010019842.1:0-29780 GCA_004363605.1 Indri indri | reverse complement strand
TATTCTTGTACTTCCTCAGTTCTTTCATCAGTTTATTATTCACAAGATCCCAGGGTCACACAAGAACTATGTCAAAAAGTGGCTGGGGGCAAGACCTTCAGGCCTCCCTGCCCTCAATAATCTTCCCTAAAAGCCAGCCCAATTTTTTTAAAAAAGTATTCCTTGATATAATTAATTGCCACTTTATCAATTTTCTGTATATTATAAATAAAAGCATCTTTAGGAAAAAAAAAAAAAAAAGAAAATACTCTAAGCCTCGCCTCACTGCCACATAAAGTGATGGTCAGAGACCATGCGACCAAAGACACAAGAAAAAAAATATTGTAAATGTGTTTTTTTTCTGAGATTTGTGATGTTTATACTATTTATCAGCTTTTTAAATTTGTAATTTATTATAACTTTTCTAAATAATTAGATATTTTCATATTCACAATTTTACATTATTTTTATAAAAAGGGCTCTCCAAATTGCATAAGTTTCAGGCTCCACACAACCTGGATCTACCCTGGCAGAGAATACGGAAATTTATCAGTTTGGAGGTGACCGTTCAAAGTAGGAGATAATACAATATGCTTTCAGACTAGTAAGGCCCATCCCAAGATTGCAAAGTTCCTCTGGAAGAAGTACCACTGTTCCAGGTGCCACCTGCACAGAGAGAGGATTCCAACAGACCTGAGAAATTCACTCCTAACCATCCCCATGGAAAGAAGGCTAGGAACATGTCCTAATCCTCCACAGCCCTCACGCAGCTATTCTGGAGACACTGGCTACCACACACACACAAACACACATTCCTCTATATTTGCTGCAAAACTTGGTGAACAAGAGCTCACTTTTTAGTAGTATCTCTTAACAATCCAGGCTTTAGGCTTCAGGAGAGTGTGAGGACCATGCCTTTGTTCTCTCTCCAAAGAATTCCATTTACATGGTAAAAAGGACCCCCTTCACAGAATAAGATCTTTAAAAATATTAGATATCTTTATGACTCCTCACATATTCTCCAAATTCTATATTGAATCCACTTTTTACAAAGAAATATAACAAACAAAAATGAGATTTGTATTTGCCCTAGATATTAGATTAAACAAGAAAGCAGACACTTTCAAAGTTGTTTGCTGTCCGCACATAGGAGGGTATAGCACTGTGGCAACCCTCATTTTGATTGCATGTTAATGTTGCAAGGTTTCTGGAATGTGTGTCTAATAAATGCCAGCATATTTTGTACATCTATTTCATAGCTGAATGGTTGAGTCACTCACAGGGACCACTAGAAGAGTTAAGTTGATAGAGATAAGGAAAGTAGAACCTCTTTTTCTTTTCTTTACTGACTCACAGCCCCTTAAACAGTAGGCAACACTCGACCTGAAGACAAAGACTGAAAGAGATCTGAAATCTTCACCATTCTCTCAAGCTTTTTCATCCCAAATCAGACAAAGCTTGTGACCAGTATTAAACGTGGTGTGGGGTTGCTAGTTAGAAGTCAGAGAGGTGTTCCGCCCTACTTTTCTCAGCATCTGCTATTGGAGCCATCACTGTTACTGACAAGAGCCTTGTACTTTCTTGCCAGGAGGCAAAACTAGTCAGGGAGCAGCACTCAGAGTGATTGCACATTCTTTCCTTAGAGCTATGACAAGAGCTGATCAGTGCTGCCAAGGCAACTTATGCAGACCATCACCACTCCCTTGTTCCTCAGAGAATGCTGGAAGCCCTGACTTCTTAAGAGAATGCTGAAATGAATTGGCTGTGTTAAATAAGAATGACCACAGGATTATATAATTTATTCTAAGAGCCTGGTCAAGTCATAACTTAGATTGTGTCTAATAAATAATTATAGAGTGAATAAATTCTTACCCTGAGAAAAATACAGGGCAGTGCTGCCAAACTAATAGATTTAAAACAATTGTATAAACTAAATAACTTTCATAATCTTTTAATCTTTTCTAATCTGTAGTGACTTAAAGTCACTACAGAAAGACACCAGTCCATAGTTTTGCTTCCCTTTATCCCTTTTTATCAAGCCTATACCTTGAAGCAAAATTAACATATTTTCTTACTTAGTTGATTCATGTAAGGCTATCAAATGATTCATATCAGGAAAACTGGCTGTGCATCAGAAGATTACCTTATCTTTAATGTTAAAATATTACCCACCAATAATGGCAAGAGCAAAATGTGTAGACTAAGGCATTAATTATTTTATGATTTTTTCTCACCTAAGAAGAAAGCCATACTACATAAACTTGGAACTTTCCTGGAAGCTGATTTTATTGCATTTCTAATATAAATCAATAAATGATAAATTCAACTTAAATTATCATAGGTCTCTTTTTCTTTTATGTTATAGATATTCTGATTCTTTGTAGATAATTGTCTCAGTAAGCCTGAACTGCTATAACAAAGTACCAAAGTACCATGTGACTTAAACAACAGACATTTATTTCTCACAGTTCTGGAAGCTGAGAAGTCCAAGATCAAGGTGCCAGCCAATTTGGCTCCTGGTGAAGACTCTCTTTCTGGCTTGCAGATGATGCCTTCTTGCTGTGTCCTTACACAGTGGAAAAATAAAAGACCATGTCTCTCCTTTCTCTTCTTATAAGAGTACCATTCATGAGGGCTCTACCATCATGACCTAATTACCTCCCAAAGACCTCACCTCAAAATATCATCACATTGGGGATTAGGACTTCAACATATAAACTTGGGGGAGATGCAAACATTCAGACTATATCAATACTATTATATAGAACAATCAGTCATTATAGTTCAATATTAAATAGGAAAAATCACTTCAACCAATATCTATTTTCACACAGATTACTTCTCAGTCCTCAAAAGTTGCCTTGCATCACATACAAAGACATCTAGCCTTTTAAGTATTTAGATATATTCGGCCCAATGTAACAGTGAACAGCATATGGTAACATTAATCTGCATAAGTCTGAGCTTAATGTATTCTTAGATACATTGGCTTTTTTCAGATGAGGGAACTGAGGTTAAATGAATAACTGGGGCTCAGTGACTTACCTAAAGTCAAACAGTTTTATAACCACAGGTCGGAGCTAGAATTAAGTCCCTCTCAGTTCTTGGTCTAGTGCTCTTCCTCCATGAAAACTCACTCCGTCAACAAGAGCAGCAAAACCTCATCAGAAGCTTTGAGAAAGAAAAGTTGATTTTGACATCTAAAAAAGTCTGGGTATAAAAAATTATTTTTAAAGAATGCTGTTTAGCTATTAAGCATTAGATGAAAATGTGAACAAAGTAACCAAATAAAATTGTATTAATATTAATGTATTTGATGATTATGCAGCATTTGAACTGTATATTCTAAGGTAAATTTAAGAGAAACTAATTTATATAAAAATTGGCATCATAAAATGGGTCATGCAAAATGTTTAGGGTGTCTTCTCCTTTAAATGACTGATTAAATGTAAGGGTGATGTCAACAAGATGACAGAGCAAGAGATACAAGCCATCCCCCCCACCAAATAACAACAATTAGACAGTTATTCACAAACAAAAACAACTCTGAAAGGACTCAAGGGTCCAGTTAAGAACCTGCCACAAGAGTGAAGCAAAAAAAAAAAAAAAGGAAAATAACCACACAAAAAAGATTGCTGGGGAGATAAGAAATCAATATACCTGAGACTTCTGAAGATGCCTAGTAACAAAGAAGGCTGGGGCTGTTGTCAGCCATGCAGCCACATGGCATGTCCCACCATATTCCCAGTGGCCTATGATGTGGAGGACCCCAGAAGCCTTTGCCACTGAGGCCCTGAACAGCCCGTGTTTCAGCCATGGACTGCAGCTTTCACAGCAGAGATCCCCTTAGTGTTCACTAATGTGGATGTTATCAGCCTGCTCCACAAAGGACATCAACAGCTTTTACCGCTGATGTAACCAGCAGCCATTGCTATCACAGACCCTCGAGAGAGGAAGATGTGCTATTTCCCCCCATCTAGAAGGACCCATTATTTTGCCACCCCAGGAAAAGGGTCACAATCTGTACAAACCCTGAACATACAAGACCACAGCTCCACAGCCACCCCCAAAACACCTGCACCACAGACATCAGAGGTGCCATTACAGCAGGCACATCTATACTGCAGAACTGGAAAAGTGATCCTTCTACACATGCCTGCACTCTGGACCCTGTCTCTGCAATCCATAAAGGCTTGAGGAGACAACTGGCCCATCAAATGTCTAGACATCAATGAAAGGCAATAGGAAATATAAAAAGCCAAGGAAACACAACATCACCAAAGGAACACAATGATTTTCCATAACTGACCCCAAAGAAATGGAGATCTATAAATTGCTTGACAAAGAATCCAAAATAATTATTTTCAGGAAGCTCAACAAGATATAAGAAATTACAGACAGATAATTCAATGATATTAGAAAAATATTTAAATAAAACAAAAAGTTCAATAGAGAGATAGAAATAATAAGTTAAAGAAGTCCTGGAGCTAAACTTCACAATGAATAAAATGAAAAAATACAATAGAGAGCCTCAACAGCAGAATTTATCAAGCAGAAGAATCTATAAACTGAAAAATGGTCATTTGAAAATATCCACTCATAGGAGAAAAAAAAAAGGAAAGGAATGGAAAAAGTTTACAAGCTTTTTCATCAGGGGAGCTAACATGTATATAATAGGAGTTTCAACTGTAAGAAAGAGAAAACAAGGTAGAAAGATTCTTTAAACAAATAAGGGCTGAAAACTTCCCAAATCTGGAGAGAGATATTAACAACCAGGTACAAGAAGCTTATAGGTCCAATATAGATTCAACCCAAAGACGACTTCATGGAGACATTATAATCAAATTGTCAACAATCAAAGACAAAGAAAAATTTTAAATCAGAATAGAAAAGAAAATCATCTTATGTAGGAAAAATCCCAAAAGGCTATAGCAGATTTCTCAGCAGAAATCCTGCAGGCCAGGAAAGGCAGAACAATATATTCAAAACACTGAAAAAAAATCTGCCAACCAGGAATATATTACCTGGCAATGCTCTCCTTCAAAATGAAGGATAGATAAAGATATTCCCAGACAAACAAAAGGGGAAGCTCATCCCCCCCTAGGACTGCCTTATAAGAAATGGTAAAGGGAGTTTTTCAAGCTGACATGAAAGGACAAATTAGGAAGAAGGAAACATATTAAAGTATAAAACTATCTTTTAAAAGTAAGCATAGTGGCAAATTCAGAATAATACTGTAAATGATGATGTGTAAATCACCTATAACTCTAGTTTAAAGGTTAAAAGACAAAAGAATTAAAAATAACTATAATTATAGCAATTTGTAAATGGATATACAGTATAAAAAGATGTGAATTATGACATCAAAAACATAAAATATAGGAGGGGAGGAGTAAGAGTGAAAAGATTTTATATGCAATTGAAGTTAAGTTGTTTTTAACTTAAAACTGATAAACACTTATAACTAACATATCTTATGTAAAACTCATCATAACAACAAAGAAATAAAAACTGTAGTAGATACATGAAAGATAAAGACAAAGAAATCAAAGCGTACAGTTATGAAAAACCATCAAATCATAAAGTAAGACTGCAAGAGTGCAAGAAAGAAAAAAGGGATCTAGAAAACAGTTAACAAAATGGCAATAGTAAGTTCTCATCTAACAATTACCTTGAATGTACAATGACTAAATTCTCCTATCAAAAGACAGAGAGTGGCTGAATGGATAAAACGAAAGAAAGAAAAAAAAAAGGCCCAATTACATACTATCTATAAGGGACTCACTTCAGCTTTAAAGACATACACAGACTAAAAGTAAAGAGATGGGAAAGATACTTGATACAAATGGAAAGCAAAAGAGAGTAGGGGCAGCTATCCTTATATCAGACAAAATAGACTTTAACTGTATTAAGAGACAAAGAAGATCATTATAATAAAAGGGTCAATTTCTAAAGAGAATATAACAATGGTAAATATAGGCACCAAATGTTAGAGCACCTAAATATATAAAGCAAATTTTAGCAGAACTGAAGGGAGAAGTAGGTACAACACAATAATAGTAAGGGACTTCAATACCCCACTTTCAACAACGCATAGGTCATTCTTACGAAAACCCAACAAGGAGATGTTGGGCTTGAACTACACTTTAGGCCAAATGGACTTGGCAGACGTATTACAGAGCTTTCCACCCAACAGCAGTAGAATACACATTCCTCACAGGAGCACATGGAACATTCTCCAGGATAGTAATAAATTAGACCACAATACACATCTTAATAAATTTAAAAAGATTGAAATAATATCAAGTGTCTTTTACAAACACAATGGCATGAAATAAAAATCAGTAATAGGGGGAAACTGGAAAGCTCACAAATAGAAGCAAATTAAACAACACTATCCCAAGCAATCAATGGATCAAAGAAGAAATCAAAAGAAAAATTTAAAAATATCTTGAGAGAAGCCAAAATGGAAAGACGACATACTAAAACTGAAGAGATGCAGGAAAAGCAGTTCTAAGAGCAAATTTTATAGCAATAAACACTTACATCAAAAAAAGAAAGGTCTCTATTAAATAACCTAATGTTACACCTCAAGGAATTAGAAAAAGAAGAACAAACTAAGCTTACAATTAGTAGGAGGAAGGAAATTTAAAAAAAAAAATCAGAGAAGAAATAAATACAATAGACATGAGAAGAACAAAAGAATACATCAACAATACTGAGTTTTTTAATAAAAGATAAATGAGGCCAGATGAGTGGCTCACGCCTGTAATCTAACACTCTGGGAGGCCAAGGCAGGAGGATCACTTGAGGTCAGGAATTTGAGACCAGCCTGAGTAAGAGCGAGACCCCATATCTACTAAAAACAGAAAAACAAAATTTGCAGATGACATTATCTTCTATATAGAAAACCTAAAGACTCCACAAAAAGCTTTTAGAACTCATAAATTCTGTGAAGTTGCAACATGCAAAATCAATACACAAAAGTCAGTAAAATTTTTATACACTAACAACAAACTACCCAAAAAAGAAATTAAGAAAACAATCCCATTTCTAATAGCATAAAAAAGAATGATATACTTAGGAATAAATTTAACCAAGGACATGAAAAAAACTATATATCAAAAACTATAAAACACCGATCAAAGAAAGTAAACAAGACACAAATAAATGAAAAGATATCTTGTGTTCATGGATGGATGAATAAAGAAAAAGTGGTGTACATATAAAAGCATATGAAAAATGAAATATCATTAAATCTTAAAGAAAAAGAAATCCTTCCATTTGTGACAACATGGATGAATCTGGAAGACTTTATGCTAAGTCAAACACACAAACACAAACACTGAATGCTCTCACATACACATAGAATCTGAAAAAGGCAAACTTACAGAAACAGAGTAGAAGGGTGGTTACCAGGTGCTAAGGGCTGGGGGAAATAGGGAGATGTTGGTGAAAGGGCGCAAACTTGCAATTATAACATGAATAAGTTCTAGAGACCCAATGTATAGTCTGGTGACCATAGTTAATAAAAATATGTTGTATGTCTGAAATTTGCTAAGAGAATAGATCTTAAGTATTCTCACCAAGACACATACACAAAGAGAACTATGTGAAGTAATGGATATGTTAATTGGTTTGGTTATGGCAATTATTTCACTATGTATACATGTATCAAAACATCACATAGGGCTGGGCACAATGCCTCATACCTATAACCCTAGCACTCTGGGAGGCCAAGATGGGAGGATCTCTTGAGGTCAGGAGTTCAAGACCAGCCTGACCAAGAGCGAGACCCCCCAGCTCTACCAAAAATAGAAAAAATTAGCACACCACTCCTGCACTCCCAGCTACTCAGGAGGCTGAGGCAGGAGGATCATCACTTGATTCCAGGAGTTCAAGGTTGCAGTGAGCTATGATCACGCCACTGCACTCTCGCTGGAGCGACAGAGCAAGACTGTCTCAAAAAAAAAAAAAATAACATAACTCACATAATATAATTTGAACACATCCAAGTTTTATTTGTCAATTACACCTCGATAAAGCTGAAAAAATATTAGATGCAAAAATATAATCAATTAAATATTAAGAAATAATGACCAATAAAGTGTTTACAATGGATATTTCCTGTCATCTAGAATTTTATTGAAAGTTGTTTGAATTTGGGTGCACTTAAGAGAGATATATGACTGTATTGATTATTGTCAACAATTCAAAAATCTCTCAAAACTTGCATGACAGAAAATTTATATAAATACGAAAGTCTTTCACCATGAGCAAATTAATGGTTGGTACCAGAAATTAAAGATAAAATAACATAAATATTGTTAAAACTATTGTTAAACTGTTGTTTTAAAAATGTAGAGGAAAAATACATTACAAATGTTTTTATTTTAAAAAAATAGGTATAACCTGTTTGACTCATCATCAATGAGTATGATTAGTGTCTCAGTTATTGATGGTTTACTATTTGTCTTCCCTCTACAGTGGAGATTAGTGTAATAAATAGTTTGTGAGATTACCAGACTTCTTTTTGAAAGTGTTATCTGTAATGAATTTTAAGTTAAAACACTCTGTGCATGAAAGTGATGCTAATTTTATAATCTGTTTATAAGAAATTACACCCAAGAGGGTGATCTTAGAAATTCAACCAGTCAATAAAATTTGATTCCTCATTTGAGTAATTTATTCTTATATCTTTTTGTAGTATCAGGCAACTTTCTATTCTCCTGTTCTCATGTTAGTCATTAGGAAAAGTTATTTACCTTAAAAAAAACCATATCATCAGGCTGCAAAAAGTCTACATTGAAAAAGAAAAAAATTTTGTTAGTAGCATAGACTTAGTGTTGTTAAAAAGCCAATAGTTTAAAATATAAGATAATTTAAGATTATTTTGTTCATTTAAAAAGTCAATATAAAAGTTAAAACATTACCACATGTATTAAGAAATCCTAAAAATAATTTTATTCAATAATCAATAGCTTTTTAAATATACAATTATCAGAAAACATTAAACTTTCAAACTAAAATGAAGATTCCAATTAGAAACATTTTGGCTCAAAACTGGACCCCTGAATTTCTGCCCTGTTCCTACAAATCTGCTCTGTTCCCAGGATCTTCTGTACCCCTAACCATAACCACAATAGATCCAAGTATTCACTGTTAGGAATCCCAGATTTACCTGTTTCCCACAAGCTTCCAAGAAATGTTACCAGTTATCCAACATAGACATTAAACCCTAATCTGTATCCCCATAATTTTTTAAATCGCTTCAATCACTTTTCTTTTCTTTGCTTTCTGTTCTATTCTGCATTCTGCTGTCCACATAGTGGCAGGAGTGATTCTTTAAAATGTTAATACATCTCGCATATATCTGATCAAAACCCCTCTAAGGTTTTCTAACGCATTTAGAAAAAATAATTTTAAAAATTGACATAACATGATCTGATCTGAAATTATAGGTTTCTCCAATCTTATTGGCCTCTTCCTTATATGTACCAAACGTTTCTCCCTTCCTGGCATTTGGACTTGCTCTTTTCTCTGCCAGGGCTGTTCTTTGCTCTTTTCCCTGCATAGCAGTTTCCTTCTCATTGTTCACATCTCAGCTGAAATTTCTCCTGTTAGAAAGACTTTCCTTTTCATCTGTATCTAAAATATGTACTCAGAATTCAATCCACCTCATCCCCTTCCACCCCCATTATTCTCCACCTCAGTATTCAGTTGCTTAAGCCATTAATTTACTACAATCTGTAATTCTTTCATTTTATTATTTACCACTTAGCGCTTAGCCTCTTCTCCACCTTAACTGTACCTTTTATGAGTGCTAGGACCACACCTCCATAAGTTCACCAAAGCATCTCCAATGTCTAGTAAATTTATTTAATAAATATTCATTAATGACTAATTGGCAAGATATGGGTAAAGTCTTAGAATTCCCATAGTATTTGATAACTTCCAATGCTTATAAAAATAAAAACAAAGAGATCCTAACAATATTAAGTTATGGAAAGACCGTGTTTATATGGGTAAATAATCTTGCAGAAGACATCCTACTTGACGTACCTACTTGAGGTATTTTTACTGGAATCTTCCAAAGGCATTTGAAGTTAACAGAGAATTCGAGTGAAGTTTTTTTGAGGTACTCCATGTCTTTGTAGATTTGACTGTAGAAAAATTCTTTGTGGCGATGTATCTTCTGGAAATAGCATTTTTAAGATCAAACTGTAATATCCAGTCTCTATTGGCAGGTTATTCATAAATTTTCATGTATTTTTGCTGATAATGATGAGCTAGTTTGCTCCTTGTAACTTGCATGCATTGGTGATACAGCTGGCAAAAGTTAGAGAGCATTTCAGGCCCCAGAACAGAGGTTTCCCTCAGTATGAAACTAAGCCACACAGGGGCTCTAACCCTTGAACTTGCCTTCATTAGCACCATGCTGCAACCAATGAAGCCAACTAGCCAAACAGACTGAGGGCTGAAATACTCCTATTGACATTGTACCTCTCATTTTCAGTCAGGGAAGAATCAGCCTTTGAGATTTATTAGGAACCCTAGTGCTAAATTCCTCAACTTAGTTAAACAGATAATTCAAATGGGATACCAAGGTTCAAACACCTCTAGACTTTGTAGATAAGATCTGTTTGTCATTCCTTAATTATACCACTTTCCCAAATAATTTGTGCTTCAAAGTTGGAAAACTCATGACTGAAGTATACAGAGCTTCATTTGGCATAGAAAAAACATAGACTAAGAATAAGGAAAACATCTCAAAATCTATTTGACCTTTTACAATTAAATAAATACTATGATTAATATTACTGATTAATTATAGTGCCATTTTCCTCTGAAACATTTTCCTAAAAGGTAAACAATCACACATATATGCATACACACATGCGTGAGTGTGTATGTGTCCATATACATATAAACATCAATTACAGAACACTGTTAATATATATTTTCCCCTACTCTCAGTGCCATCAACTTTCCAAGACAACAAGTGAAAGGTATTATATTGATTGCTTTCAGCCAATGAGCATTCTACTCAGAGTTTTTGGTGCCCTGAAACCTATGTATTTTACTACACTTGTACTCATTCTGTTACTTATTTTGTGCTTAGGTGAAAAATGTTTAACCGTTAATGATTGGCAAAAGGAGTACAAGTGATAGTTCTGAACCTATCACAAAGAACAACAATGGAAGAATATATTAGGTTAGTGTTAAGTTTTTCACAAGATCTAGAAGAAGTGGTCTACTAAAAAGTAGACCACTGGGAAATTAGGAAATGGTGGAAGTTCTTTTACATTTTGTAAAGCACCCTGAAAATCATTGCAGTCTGGGCAGAATAATGGGCTGACCAATAATTATTTAAATGATTTCTGGATGAAATTTTAGCCAGGGTCATATCATGACTTTAGAAGATTTGAAGGGCACCAAAGAGCAACTGAAAAAGATGCTAGAAAGTGCATCTTCTTAGGGACCATATTGTAATGTCTGTATACTTCCCTTCCATGTGTAAAAATACATTCTCTATGCTAAAATAATGTATGGATATTGTTAGCCTTAGAGCAGCACAAAAGCTTCTAAGTATGCTGGTATGAATTTAGATCATCTGAAAACCATCAAAGAATCAAGAAAATAACTGATTACAGTAGGTCCTCAAATACTGTAATTTCATTTAACATCATTTCCTTATAACATTGAGAAAAAAAGATCAATTTCCAGCTGGGGCCATCATATGTGTGGAGTTTACACGTTCTCCTTACGTTTGCATGGGTTTTCTCTGGGTATTCCAGTTTCCAAAAATGAGCATGTTAGGTTTACCAGTGTGTCTAAATTGTTCCAGTCAGAGTGAGTGTGGGTGTGTGAGAGCACACACTGTAATGGAATGGCGTCCTGTTCGGGGTTGGTTTCTGACTTGCACCCTGAGCTACCAGGATAAGATCCAGCCACCCATGATCCTAAGCTGGAATAATCAGGTAAGAAAATGAATAAATGTAAAGTATTGTAACATAAAAATTTGTAAAGTCTACCATAATCATACAAGTGCATAACAACAAACAATATGGCACAAAAGCGCTCAGCAAGTTTGTCACATTTGTCATTGTTTTTTAGCTGCATGGTGTTAGGAGGTGCTCCTTATAGTTTTCACTTTGCAGACATTTATGGTTTGATTTAATCCACCACTACTAAGAGCACTCATTGATTCACCAAAAATCTGGTAAATAATTATCTTACTTGTCATTATTAATCTTTCTTGAATGTATATATAGCTCACACTTATTTCAATGTTTAATATTAGAAATGATTGAGGTGTTTATTTAGACATTTGTTGATGTTCCTGCCACCAGAAATATGTCATGGGAACATAACTTTTGTTTATATTAATTGGCCTATGGTAACATTGATTTCGTTGGATGTCATTTTGCTTAAAGTTGCAGTTTCCAAGAACCTATTGACAACATTAAGTGAGGATTTACTGTACTGCATTGAGAGAAAGATCTTATAGTCTGAAACTGATTTTTTCAAAAAAATTTTGGCTTGATTTTTGGCTTTGGTCATAGCAGATTAACTGACATCATGGCCCTTCTACCATAAATAAATATAAAATTGGACAAAATACATGAAGCAATAATTTTTAATCTTTGTCCTAAAGATAGCACAGGATGTTAATCCCTGCAAAAATGGAAATTCAAGTGGTCCCACATTTCAGTTACAAAACGTTTTCTATATTATAAGCCAGAGAAGTAGAGTCCAAGCAGAGCATGGAAAGCTCAGTGAGATGAAGAGGCAGAGAATGGAGGGTAGGGTTGCTTAGGCAGCTGGATATTGCAGGGATTTAGCACACATAGCCAATGAAATAGGTATAATAGAATATTAAAAAATACTTAATTAATCCAACATAAGGCAGGATAAGAGAAAGAAAGAGAATAAAAACTAAATGGAACAAATAGAAATAAAATAGTAAGTTTAACCTAATCATATTAACAAATACATTAAATATAAATGGACCACATACATTAATTATAAGGCAGAGATGGTGACATTGGATAAAATTAAGTGGTATTCATTTCCACGCTATTTCCAATAGATAAATTTAAGTATAAAAGCACAAACAATAAAAATAAAACAATGGACAAAGATATAACAGGCAAACACTTATATCAAAGCTGGAGTGGCTATGTTAATATTAAATAAAGACTTCAAGATAAGTAATATTGTCATAAATAAAGAGGGGCACTTCATTGTAATGAATGGTCATTTTAATAAGAAGATATAAACATGCCTGAACCAAATAATAGAGTTTCAAAATACATAAAGCAAAAACTGACTGATATTAAGGGAAAATATAAAAATTCACAAAAATTGTAAAAAATTTTAATTTTTTAATCAATAATTCTCTCAATAATAATTGGTTTAAATGTAGAAGAAAAACCAGCAAAGCTATAGAAAATTTGAACAACACTATCAACCAACATAACAAAATTGATATATATATGTATGTGTATACATATATATGGTACATGGTATATTATACTAAAAAACTGTCGTGTACATGGAATTCCTTTCAAGTGTATGTTGAATGTTTGCCAAGAAAAACTGGATACCAGGCCACTAAAAATTTAAATAAATTTCAAAGATCTGAAATCATAAAGAATATATTCCTGACTAAAGAGCAAATTAGAAATCAATAACTAAGCAATATTTGAGAAATCCTCAATGTAATAAAAAATATTTTGAAAATCCTCAAATATTATAAAATTAAACAGTATACTTATAAATGATTTATGAGTCAAAGAGGTGATCAAAGCAGAATTAGAAAATATTTTTATCTAAATAATAACATCCCATATCAAAATCTGTGGTATACACTAACAGATAAATTTATAGCTTTCAATGCTTGTATTAGTAAGGAAGAAAGATTTAAAATCAGTAACCTACACTCTTTTAAATTAAGAATGTAGAATAATAGAGCAAATTCAACCCAAGTAAATAGAAGAAAGGAAATAAAGAAGATAGTACCAAGAATCAATAAGATACAAAACAATTAGTGCAGAATGTCAATAAAACTAGTGTCGGTTCTTTGACAGCACCAACAAAATTGATACACATCTAGACAGACTCATCAAGAAACAAACAGAGAAAACGCAGACACCTCATGTTAACAGTGGAAGAAGGAAAGAAGGGACAAAACTGCAGATCCTGCAGCCATTAAAGAGATAGCAAGAGAATATTATAGACAACTTTATGCCGATAAATATTTCAACTTAAATGGACAAAGTCCTTATAAGACACAGCTTATCAAAACTTATGCAAAATAAATGGAAAATCTGTATAACTCTAGATAGCCCTTTATTTGTTAAAATTTTTAATTTGTAGATTGAAAAAATATTTTCCATAAAGAAAATATGGTCAGGTCCAAATGACTACATTGGTAAATTCTAGCAAACACTTAAGAAAAATATTCTGTCCATATTATACAAAATGTTTCACAAAATAGAGGAGAAGAGAACATTTCCCAAATCATTTTGTAAGGTAACGTAACCCTTATACCTAAACTAGAAAAACCACATTACAAAGAAATATCCCGCACGAACATAGTCAGAAATCTTTAACAAAATATTAGCAAATTGAATACAGCAATATACGAAAAGAATTATGACTGAGTTGTATCCCACAATGCAAAATCTGGTTAACATTTTGAAAATTAATCTAATCTAACGTTTCACAGTAACAAAAGATAAAATCACGTGGTCCTGATATGGCCTAAAAGCATTTAACATAATTCAACTCCCATTTATGACAGTTTCAGCAAGTAAGAAATAGAACACTTCATCACACTGATAAAGACCATCTATTAAAAAAAACCTATAAATTATATTATACTTATTGGTGAGAAACTGTTTTCTCCTTAAAATTGGAATCAAGTCAAGAATATCCACTCTAACCATTTCTATTCAACATTATACTGGAAGTGTCAGCCAATGTGATTAGGAAAGAAAACCAAATAAAATTAACCAGAGTAAAAAGGAAAATGCAAAACTTCCTTTAATTACATATGACATGATCATGTAATACACGGAATACTAAGAATCATAAAAATCAAGAAAACTGCTAGAGCCAATAAGTAAATTTAATAAGGTTGTATAAGAAAAGATCAATAAACAAAAGTATATCATATTTCTACATATTAGAAAAACAATAGAAAATGAAACTAAAAATCAACAGAACAAAAAACAAAATAATTGATAATAAATTTAATTTAAAGAAATGGTGAACTAATACCTCTTGTATTAACCAGATGGAGCTAGCGACCATTCATCTAAGGGAAGTATCACAAAGATGAAAAAAAAAAAAAAAAACCCCACAAGTACTCACCATTAAATTGAAACTAATCAATCAACACTTACGTGCACATATGGAAATAACATTCATGAAAATCAAGCAGGAGGGAGGGGGAGGAGGGGATGGGTAAATTCACACCTAACAAGCCCAATTCACACTCTCTGGGGGATGAGCACACTTATAACTTTGACTCAAATGGTACAAAAGCAAGCTACGTAACCAAAACATTGTACAGCCATAATACTCTGAAATAAAATTAATTAAAAAAATAAAATGTACAAAAATACTGCCCTGACAACAATACATTGCTGAGAGAAATTAAAGAGGACCTTAATTAAAGAGCCATACCATGTTTATAAAACAGAAAACTCAATATAATTAAGATATTAACTATTATCAAATTGATTTATAGACTCGATTCTGTCAAATGAATTCCCAGCAAGATTTTTTGTATACATTCACAAGTTGATTTGAAAATTTAAGTTGCAGTGAAGAAGATCCATAATAGCCAAAATGATCTTGAAGAATAACAAAATTAAAAAGATTTACAATACCTGGCTTCAAGGCTTACGATAAGCCACAGCAATTAATATAGCATAATATTGATATAAGAATAAATAAATGGTATTGGGAAAACTGGATATCCATGTGCAGAATTATGAAATTGGACCCTTATCACATACCTTATGCAAAAATGAATTCAAAATGGGTTAAAGACTTAAATATAACGGCTAAAACTATAAAACTACTAAGAGGAAACATAGAGGGAAAATTACATGACATTGGTCTGGGTAACGATTTTTTAGATTTGACCCCAAAAGCACAGACAACAAAAGCAAAAATAGACAAGGTGGGAATACATCAAAATAAAAAAACTTAAAAGCTTCTGCACAAAAAAGAAAAGTGAACCCTTTTACACTATTGATGGGGGATTTAAATTAATGCAGTCATGCACTACATAATGACATTTTGGTCAACTATAGCCTGCATATGCAATGTTGGTCCTGTAAAATTATAATGGAGCTGAAAAATTCCTATCCCCTAGTGATGTCTTAATGGTCCTGACCTGGTGTAGGCCTAGGCTAATGTGTGTGTTTATGCCAGTTTTTTACAAAAAAAAATTTAAGAAGTAAAAAAAAAAATTAAAAATAGGAAAAAGCTTATAAAATGAGGACATAAAAATATTTTTATACAGCTGTACAATGTGTATTTTAAGCTAAGTGTTATTTAAAAAGAGTCAAAAAGTTTAAAAATTTTTAAAGTTTATAAAGTAAAAATGTTACAGCAAGTTAAGGTTAATTTATTACTGAAGAAACAAAAATATTTTTTACAAATTTAGTGTAGCCTGGGTGTGCAGTTTTTATAAAGTCTATGGTAATGCACAGTAATGTTTTAGGCCTTCACATTCACTCACCACTCACTGACTTACCAAAAACACCTTCCAGTCCTAGAAGCTCCATTCATGGTAAGTATCCTAGACAGATGTACTATTTTTTATCTTTTACGCTGTATTTTCTTTTTGTTGTTGTTTTCTTTTTATTTTTATTTTCTTTTGAGACAGGGTCTCACTCTGTTGCCCAGGCTGGAGTGCAGTGGTGTGATCATAGCTCGCTGCAACTTCGAATTCCTGGGCTCAAGGAATCCTCCCAACTCAGCCTCCTGAGTATCTGGGACTACAAGTGCATGCTACCACAAACAGCTAATTTTTTTGTAGAGATGGAGTCTCACTATGTTGCCCAAGCTAATTTCAAACTCCTGGCCTCAAGCGATCCTCCAGCCTTAGGCTCCCAAAGTGCTAGGATTACACCTTATACTATATTTTTACTGTACCTTTTCTATGTTAAAATATGTTTAGATATATAAATATTCTTCATTGTGTTACAATTGCGTACAGTATTCAATACAGTAACATTCTGTACAGTTTTGTAGCCTAGGAGAAATAGGTTATACCGAATCGCCTAGATGTGCAGTAGGCTAGACTGTATAAGGTTTGTGTAAGTACACTCTGTGATTGCACAACAATAAAATCCCCTAATGACACATTTCTCAGAATACATTCCCATTATTAAACAATGCATAACTGTACAGCCATTATAGAAAACTATATGGAAGCTCTTCAAAAAACTAAAACTAAAAATACCATATGATCCAGTAATCCCGCTTCTGGATATTTACACAAAAGACTTGAAATGAGTATGCTGAAGAGATGACTGTGCTCCCATGTTCATTGCAGCACTATTCACAATAGCCAAGCTATGGAATCAAGCTAAATGCCCAGCAACAGATGAATGGATAAAGAAAATGTGATACATATACACACTGAAATACTATTCAACCTTTAAAAAGAAAGAAATTTTCATTTGTGACAACATGAATGGAATTGGAAAACATTATGCTAAGTTATATAAGCCAGGCATAAAAAGGCGAATACTGGACTACGTGTCACTTATATGTGGAATCTGAAATAGTCAGGCTCAGAGAGTAGAGTGTCGGTTACCAGAGCCTGGGGCGGGAGGGAGATGGAGAGATGATGGTCAAAGAGTACAAAGCCTTAATTAAACAAAAGGATTTTTTTTACTCTGAGATACATTACACAGTGTGGTGAATATAGTGAATAATAATGTATTGTACATTTGAAAATTGCTAAAAGAATAAATTTCAAACAGTCCCTCCACAAAAAATGATAAATATTTGAGGTGATGGATATGATAATTAGCTTAATTATTCCACATTGTATTCATAAATAATAACATCACTTAGTACCTCATAAATATATACAACTATAATTTGTCAATTTATAATTAGAAAATAAAAATTAAAATAACAAAAATAATTGCAAGTAAATAAAACTCAGTAAACTTTTTAGTAATAAAAATAATACAAAATAAAAAACAAATAAAATGAGTAAAAGACATGAACAGATACTTCACCAAATTCTATGTGCAAATGGCCAGTGAACACATTAAAAAATATTCAACATCATCATATATCAAGGAAATGTAAATGAAAACTCTAATAAGGTACCACTACACACCCACCAGAGTGGGTAAAATTAAAGACTGATGACACCATCAAATTTTAGTGAAAATGTGGAACTTGCATGCATTGTTGATAGAGGTGCAAAATGGTATGTCCATTTTGGAAAACGACTTAGAAATTTCTTATAAAGTTAAACGTATACTTACTCTACAATCAAGCAGTTCCATTCCTGTGTAGTTCCTGAAATAAATGAAAATATATGTCCACAAAACCACTTGTACAACAATGCTGGGTTATTTATGATAGTAAAAAAGATGGGAACAATCCAAATATCAATCAACAAAGAATGATATATTCATGTAGTGTAACATTATTTGGCAATAAAAAGGAAGGAACTACTGATGCAAGAAGCAACATTAATGAGTCTGAAATACATGATGCTTCATAAAAGAAGCCTAATCTTTGCACTTAAAATCCATCAGAAGCTACTAATCACCTGTGGGGTAAAGTGAAAACTGTTTTGCATCGCAAGTAAGGCATAATCAAGTTCCAGCTTTATCTACCTCTACTTCTCTCAGCACTCCTGATGCTTCAACAATTATATCTACATATGTATATGTGTATGTATATGTTATATCTATATAACATGTGTGTGTATATATATGTATAACATATACACACACACATATTTAAGGGACTTGAAAACTTTTCTGTAAAGACACAGATAGTAAATATTTTAGACTTTGCAGACCGTATGATCTCTGTCTCAAATATTCATCTTTGCTGTTGAAATGCACAAGAAGCCACAGACAATATGTAAAGAAATAATTGTGACTGTGTTTCAATGAAACTTTATTTACAAAAGCAAGTGACTGACTAGATTTGGCCTACAACCTGTAGTTTGCTACTGCTGCTATAGTACTTACTAATTCCATAACATAACACCAAGATATTTTATACACAAAAGAGTACCTGCTGTATAATTCTGTGTTAGAAAAGACAGAAATAATCTATCAGGAGAGTGATTAATTCTGGGAGATGTGCAGGAGATTGCCTGGGAAGGGGCAGAAAAGAACCTTCCTGGATCATGGAAACTATATCTGATAAGAGTGTTGGTGCATGAGTATTCACATTTTTCAAAACTCAGATTATACCTTATAAAAAATCAAAATTGAAATGCATTACATCAAAAAATAAAAATTGATGCTAATACTAATTTGTAGAGTTCATAATCTGTCTCTTACCTGTTACGTAACAATGGTCAGTTATACGAATTTTAACTAAATATCCTTAAAGAGAACTCAAAATAGTTCCTCAGGTTTATATAATAATGAAAATGTTGTACAATAATAAAAACTTATTTCAAACAAATTTTAGTATGAAATATACTAGGTTAGCGAATATATTTGTATCCCTATTGTATAAGCCAAGCAGATTTTCATGACACTAAGTCATTATATAGAATTTCTAGGGAAATGCAACTTCTTACTACTAGAAATGAGGAATTAAATGAAAAAACAGAATTGAACTTGTACAGCACGATTGCCATCAGTTTTAAATATATGTATTTGAAATGCTTTACTGTCCCATATATATATTTGCATGTGAATACACGAAAGTATATCATGTTCCTGAGTGGCTTTATATATACTGTGGGCTCAATAAAAGTTAGGTGCTATTGTTCTTATTTTATGAAACATGGCCATAGAAAAAGATATGGATATTGTTATGGAAGTGAATATGGATATGGGTAGAAGTACTAAATATTTAATAATGGTTTTCTCTGAGTGGGGTGGGATTCTGGCTAGTTTTTAAATACTTTTCTATTTCCACATTTCCTTAGTAAAGATTTTTATAATCAAAAAAATTAAATTTTTAAAATTAAAGAAAAAAAAAGGTTATCACCCAAAGTCTCAGATATCCCAGTGCCCTCCAAGACAGTCTAGTTGTCCTTCAGATATGGAGAGACATCACCCTAAGTGAATTCTGTGCTGTAACTCTGAAAATATCTCTTCAATAATTAAAGCATTAGCCATTTGGCCTTTGCCATAAAATCATAACAGAAATGTCTGATCACCACATTATGTAGGAAATTCTGTGTCCCATGGCTGGAGATTAACAGAATGGCATATTCCATTGACATTGTCATACTAAGCAACAGTGTTCTCTCCATGCAGACACAGAAGTGGGTACGCTGTTCTGAGCCAATCTAAGGTGATTACCATGAAACGGCACTCATTTTACTAACAGCGAGGCATATTATCCTTCATGCATGGTCTAGCATTCAAGTTTAATAAGATTCTGAAAGTGAAACTGAGGACATTTGGGATAAGGACACTAAATCCTGTAGAAAATATTTTGTCATCTCTTATTTGTTTATCGATTGTGTGTCAAATAACCATCTCAATTATGCTAACAAATTTGTTAGAAGGGTAAGTGTATATAACACAACAGAAAGAAGGCAATGATGATATTACACACTTGAAAATTCGATTAAAGTAGTACGAAAGCATCTTTCTTATTCTGTGGTCATTCATGGAAGAATAAGAGAGAAGACAATTTTATATTGCGAAGATACAGACAAATCAGAGAATTTTTTTTACGTAATAATTTTTGATGAGGCTAAGGGAGTACCAAATGTCAGGACTGTCCTTAAAGTTTAAAATAGAAGCTCCCCCATCACCTACAGAGTAAAGTGAGAACTACTTTGCTTAATAGGCAAAAGCGTCCATAATTAGGCTCCAACTTTATCTCCGCACTCCTGAGTTCTCAGCAATACTATGGTGCTTGTTGATCCCTTAATAACACCTTGCTGTTTGTACAGCAATGCCTCAGCATGCTCTGTTTTCCACACATAAAATGTTCCTTTCTCCTTTGTTTACCTGGCTAGTCCTACTCATCCTTTACAATTAAGTTGGTTTTTTTTTTTAATTTCCAAATGCCAGACAGAGTTAATTATTCCTCTTATGTGCCCATACCTTGAGCATGCCTATCATACCAACAGAAGCATTATTGCCAAGTGTTTGTCTTTCTAGCAGACTGTGCGTTTCATGAGAGCAGGGGTGAAATTGTGTCTTGATTATGGTTGTATCTCTCTGCAAGGTATATAGTAGATGTTTTATAAAAATGTTATTAAATGTTGACTGTTGAATAAATAGGCTAAACTACGAAAAAGAATTAATACTATTTTAAAAATTATCCCAGGGTTTGATTCAGAGGAAATCTGTAGATTAATAAAGGATGGGAGAAAAACCAAATCACTCATTAGTTATGAGCTTTATTTTCTTAATGCCTCATCAAATTTCTCTCTGTAAACTAAAATTTATTTCTGTCTATAATCCTTCCAATTATTTGGGTATGACTAGAGCAGTGTTGCTTCTTTGACCTGACTGATACCCAACAGCTTAAGAGAATCATAATAACAACCAAAGTGGAATACCAAGATCAGACAAGACTTTTCTCACTTGAATAAACGGAGGCTGTTGACTGGTAGGTGCACACTACTTGCAACTGGGCAGGTTTCCATGCATGTCTCGTCATTGCTCCAGGACAGAAGTAGCAAACCAAGATTGTCTGGAAGTTATTTAACTTCCAGTAAAATTAGTTTTCCAATTATCATTCTGTTTGGCTGAAATAGGGTCTACACAGTCTTTTTGGATTTTTAAAATTATAGTCGTAAGTTTCATACTTGACATATTTTCCTCATTGAGTGGAAAATATGAGTGGTTTTATTCATGTACCTCAATGTCTTCCCACAGCCCTTTTTCCTACTCTTTTCCCAGCCAATTAGAAGAACCCACAGCCTAGTTTAGCTTTCCAGCTTTCTCCAATGAATATGAAGTCCCTATAATAGCATTTATCAAAGTATGCTACCTGTAACCCCAATTCCATATGATGTTGATATTTATAATATGCAAAGAGAATTCTGTAGTCAAATAAGTAGAGTAAACAAAAAGAGATTTCTCTCATTAAGACTTCTTAGAGCCTTAAATACATTGATGTGTATTGGGAATCTCTAAGAAAGCTGTGGATATATTATACAGGAATTTCTGTATATATGATCATGAAACATCTCTCCTAGGGTAACTCTCTCAGTGGTCCATGAAAGACACTTTGAGAAATTCTGCTCTCTCCCTCCAAAAAGGGATGTAAGAAATGTGAGATATTTCAACAGAGTCATGGCAGTCTAGTCTCGGTATGACCAGACAGACAAGGGGACTGGACCCCGCCACCAGAGTAGCATGTGCCCCCCACATAAGAAAGATGTATATATGTGAGTAGACAAGTATTTAGTATTTTTATTTATTGCATGTATGTTTTTTCCAAATGAAGATAGAGACAATATCTACATTAATTAAAATAAAAATTGAATATTTTGACTTTGGAGTCAAAATAGGGTGGTAAAGCAGGCATTATCTCATCTAAAATTCTGCCTTAGAATTTCTTGTTCAAGGATAACTTACATACAAAAAAAAATTGTACTTTATGTTTTTGAATTGGAATATAAACAATATCACAGGTGCATTCGTAGGTTTTTCATTTGGAATGCTAAATAAATTGTATTACACAAATGACATATTTTTTGGCTCTCACCTGTTATGGGCATAAATTTGAAAATGTGACTTGCAAGGGAAATCAATTGAGGTGGGCCAACACTGATACCAAGGAAAGCAAAGCATGCAGTGGCACAGATTAAGACAGACTTCAGGTCTAAGATGGTGTGACGGGAGCTTCAGACACAGGTAGACAATGGTTAATACTCAAAATTCCAGGCAAATAGTCGATGCAGATCTGTGCATGGATACATAATATTTATCCGTTTGACAGAGCCTCAGCAAAAAGACTTCATTGTAACATAAGAGAAACTGGTTAAGTTAAAACATGCCTCACGTCCTAGGGACACTAGAGCTTGTGGAGTAAATAAAAAGGTCATAGAGAGACTCCTGACATTAATTCCATATTCTGACACCTACCAGTAGCTCTGGAACCTATGGAAAAGGTCCATGTGAGAAACTTACAAAATAATTGGGACAATGAAATAAAATAATGCATATAAATTATCTAGAATCAGCCCTGTCACCAAGAAGGTGTTTAGTAAATATTAGCAGTTACCATTTTCAAGTTTCCAAAATGACAATTCAGGATTGGAATGAAGGCAGAGAGCTACTTATTAAATACACAATGAGGATATGAATGGGGAATTTGCATTGTAGCAATCTATCACAATGGAGGCCAAGAGAAAAATCAAAATGCTTTGAAATCAAAAGGACAACACTGGATCATGTCCCAGGTCTTATTCATAGCCAGGCACTATCATCATTTCATGTGTAATGCCAGGTCTCAGTGCCTCTTGCAGAATCACCATCACCCTGTTTGACCTGGCTGCGTGCAGCCAAAAATGCTGTATTGTATTCTCTCTCTCTCTCTCTCTCTCTCTCTCTCTCTCTCTCTCTCTCTCTCTCTCTCTCTCTCTCTCTCACACACACACACACACACACACACACAAATAAACACGCATACACTTTTTGTTGGGCAAAGAGTACATAAGGGTCACCTAGGAAGTCTTCATAAATTACTATTGCTCCCATCACTACTGATAGGATCAGGAGTGTGTGTCCTGGATTCTGTGGATGGCAGGCCAATGTCAATGTAGAAGGCGACCCAAGTAATTCTGAAACACAGAGACATACTCATCTTTGAAAACACTGCTTTCATCCCAATATTTTAGGCAAGAAAACATAATTACCCAATGCAGGATTTGGATATGGATATATACACCTATACCTGTACACACCCACTTCGATGTCATCTTGTCACTAATCTATGTCTCATAGTCTATTCCTATAAACATAAGCTCAAAATGGAGTAATTAAAAATGGAAACTCTAACTTTGAGTTTTAGAAAATAGACAAAATCTGGATATCTGATAAGCAATTATCTCCCTTAGTATATACCATGAAAATGGAGGGAAAATATTGGCCCTTTGAACACTCTTCCAAAGCAAATTGTTACAGCCATCGAGTCACCTATGAAGCTTATACTAATTCTAAAAATCAGCCTCCAAATTGTTCTTTCTTTGGTTAGAGTCATCCTTTTGATTGACATGCTCTGTAAAAGCTTTTCAAGTAATGCAAAGAGGTTCCTAAGTGGAAAATATTTCAAGAGCTCTGAAAATATAAGCTTGACAGAGTCTTAGCCTTGAAATCCTCAGTTTACAAGAAAATTTATTGTACACACATGTTGTAGCAGTGGAACGCAGTGTGTGGTATTAAATCAAAAAAGAGACAGCCAAACACCTACAGTTCTATGCTGGAAGTAAAAAACTGTCACCCAGAGAAGGAAAAAAATTAAGTACCAGGAAAAAAAAATGACTATAAAAAGCACCATGGGAATGTTATAAACTATTATTTTCTGGGCTCTGAATTTGAGCTAGTAAGAGACCAGCTTCTTCAAATGGCTTCAACAGATGGAAAATAAAAATTACCAATGGATACACTGGAAGCTTGTTTTATAGCTCTATACGTTTGAGACACATTACAAAGCAAAAAGTAAAACTGAATACCCTACATAAATACAGATTGTAACGGTTATAGAGGTGACAATATGTAGTTGGCCAGAGAGGGAAGACATTATAATTGTGTGTGGTGCAGTATGTCAGTTTGTGCAACCAGGAAGCCACCATTTCCAAAGGAAATCACAGCAGGTGTGACAGTCAACTGTAGTAATTAATGCATTCTGCTTTGCACACAGTGACTCACCTGGATTTCCCTGGCAATGAGTATAAGATTCATTCCAAGTGTTAGAAGTGTGCAAGGACCATCATTTGGAAGCTTTTGAGAAAAAATACAGTCTATTTAGATAAAATTTAGTAATTTTGCCAGTGGAGATATCTTCATTAGTAGTGGTTTTTGTGGCCCAGGAATTCAACAGCTCTCAACTCATTGTCTTGGCCCTGAAACTGTAATTCTCAGTAGTGGCACTATTATAACCTCAAACTACTCATTACAACCTCAGGTGTGAAAGACGTAATAAGAACAAATTATTAAAGACTATTCTCAGTAACATGAACTCACTCAGAATTCTAATTTAGTGCCCAAAAACACTGGGAAAGAGGAGGAAACAGAACGGCAGAAAAATGTTCAACACTCAAAGCAACAAATCATCATCGCTTAACTTTGTTCACATTCCTTTAAATTAGAAACATATATGGTGCCTAAACTACATATTTTACCCATCAGATAATAAAAAGGAAAAAACCAAGAATGGAATTAGTGAGCATAATCCAGAGACTACAAGATGAATTTAACTCCACAGAATCAGAATATCTGGTTTCACATATTCTCCATAGACTATTTATTACAAGGTCCAAGATAAAAAAAAAATTCTAAATGATAAAGGACAAATAAAGTTGTATAATAAGAAACAATTTCAGGCTTTTTATGAATTCTGAGTTAAGTGACTACTTTTCCTCTTATGTTTCCTAAATAGTGCAGCTGCTATATTATTAATATTTTGTAGCACACATTCTTAAATGAGTTCCTTTGTTGGGATATGCATATGCCTTGAAGAAAAGACTCAACCACTGGTGTTTACCCAACAATAGTAAAGCCCTATTCACAACCCAAGCAAACATAATAATGAATACAACCAAGTCCAAATTGTGCCAACTAGATTGTTATGCTGACCCTGCAGGACAATTTATTGTATTTCAAAGCAACTATTAGTAGCATATGCAAACAAAATGTGTGATGGCTTCAATTTTAATTTGGAGTGTGCAGCTGGTTCTGTTGTTTACCTACGATCTGCTAATCCTTCCTCCTTAGCAAAACCTAGATTTTTTTTTTTTTAGGTACTCACACCTCCCACACAAAGCCCAAATGACTTACAGAACACAGCATTTCTAACTGCCAGTGTTTGTTCCTTAAATGTTCACCAAACCATTATGATATCCACTGGGAGATATTGCAAAAGCAGAGGGCTGAATATTTATCCATATTCTTTTCTACTCATTTGGGTAATGTTAAAACTTAAGCAGCACATGAGGCTTTTTATCAAATCCTAATAGTGCAATTTGTTCTGATGTCCACCCAGACATTCCAAGAGAGTCAAAGCCAGTCCTGTTATGGGGCCTTGTTATAAACAAGATAATTTTGTGGTTCAGCTTATCCTTCTTAGCCTCACCTAATAATGATCTTCCCAAGCCTGCAGAATATCGGCAATGTTCACATTGCTGTCTATGAGCCCAGGAACAACACTTCACAGGATTGCCATCTATTGGATTGGGCTGCTGTCATGAAATTGACATTTCATAAAGTTCATTCAATAATGATAAAGTCTTAAGATAGATATATTAACTTTTCTTGTTTCAAGCAAACGTTCAAATACAAGTTGCCTTGGAAAGTGGTCAGCTTTTAAGATGATGTCACATGCCTCTTCTAATGAGGCTTCTGCAGCTCAAACATTTTCAGAACAATTCTATAGAAATTCAGGGTCATTTAGAAGCTATAGAAAAAGACCCTGCTTTATTATATACCATGCACAAAGTGACAGTGACTAAAACCAAGGTTATCCACACAAATACTCAAGATAATTTACTGAGTAACCAGTCCTAAACCATGTCATCTTGGTACAAACTAGGATAGAGTCATGTTTCAACATGTTGACAATGGTAGAATTTTTTCATGACATGAAAATGTTTGTTTTACTTGGAGACTTTCAAATATTTTGTGATCAATTAAAAAATTTTTTTGAGGCAAGTCTCATATGTGGACATATTTATTGCATTTGACAACAATAACTTGGACATCTTTCTTAACATGCTATTTATTTTACTTGTTTATTTTTGGTCACTCTCACTAGAATATAAGCTCCATAATGCTATGGATTTTTCTTTTTATGTAATTCCAGTTCAGGGAACTGTGACTAGTATACAGTAGGCACCCAAGAGATATTTGTTCAAGGAATGAGTGAATGAATGAACCTAGAACACAGAGCCAGGTCATATACTCTGCAAAGGAATATCTCCGGTACACCCTTCCAAGCAGCCACTAGGAGTAGGGCTGAGAACAAAGGTAAATAAACAAATGATCATAGCACGTCTCTGGCTCAGTAACTTGACAAAGATTTCTGCATCTTCTTACTTAACCACCGGAAGTATCCTGATGTGCTGTGACATTAGCATTAATATTAAAAGTTAACACATTCTGAGAAATTGATAATTATTTGTCATCTTTGATTTTTGGTTAAGAGTTTCTAGATATCCTAAGGGAAGATTCATGAATGATTGCTGAGCATGACGTCATAGTCATCAAATCATTTCATTTATGACACCTGGGAGCCCCTAAAATTAAACTATGTCAAGTACATCACTTAAAAATAAAAGCAGAGTGCCTGGGACCTACAGACATCAGTAACAGGATAAAAATACAGAGCTTGAGAAACAGTGACTGAATTGGGGTAGAACTTTAAAAGATAAAACTGAGGTCCACATATATTGGAACCAGAATTTATATCCCATTGATGGTGGGCTAAAAACTGGAGAATGAAAACCAATTTTTCACTTGGAGAAATTACATGTCTTATAATAAACATATTACTAAAATAATTCAGTTTTTACACAGGTCAACAAAAAAGTGTGCTAAGAGATAAACAAGAAGAAAATGCTTAATAAAATCAATCCAGATCTTGCTTGACTTCAAGTATGTGGTTCACATACTACTTTATGTTATTTGCACTAATAAGATAAAGCTATTACTGTCAATAAAATTCACAGTCAAGTCAATTTTGTTTTCTGACAGCTGCAGCTTGCTTTACAATTAAGATACGAAAAATAGAATGAGGTGGATAAGCCCTTCTTATCTTCTCTACAATGTACTTGGGAAAGATCACTTCTTACCCTTTGCATTAAGGTCAATGATGACACCTAAGCATATGCCATTAGTAGGCATGATCACGGCATTTTCTGTGGCTCCTTCATGCCCCCCTCAGTGGCCAGTTCACAAGTGTGTATCACATGGTACCGCCCACATTTCCTGCACAAAGTCACCTTTTCTCACAAGTAAGGTGCTTTGGGGGTCTCTTAAAGTCTCTAACTACTGTTATCCTAGAAATCTGTTTCTATACCACTACGTTGAAACAAAACAAAACAGAAACATATTCAGCAAATTTGTACTTAATACACAGCTAGACTCTTTGGCATGTGTCATTTCATTTTAATCGGTATTACTCTGTGAGATAGAGATTATAGCCCTATTTTATGAATTATGAAGCTGTAGGGTTGTGACTTGCTGAAGGTTAGACAGCTAGACCAGCAGCTTGGCTGTATTGATCCCAGATCTTTAAGTCTAGAGCTTTTTATGCTTTCCCCAGTAGTTTTCCTAATGAACTTCTCAGAGTTGTTCAGTTCTCAAAAATGCACTTTCGCATTCTGTATCATTGTAATGATTTTTCAGTGAAGATTCTGGAATAAGTTTTCCCAAGAGTCAAAAATAAATTAAAGACCTAATTCACAAATGACAACATCCATGGCATGAAAAATAAAATAGCTAGGCCACAAGTGTGAAAAAGCACTTCTTCTGAAAGACTGAAGTCTGCACACGCAGACAAATGATTAGTCTTCCCTGATTTGTATGCAGCTGGTAGCTTGTCTGAACCCTTCAGGTTATGACCATGACACTGGGATACTTTTGATTTTCTTCTTAATTGAAAATCACATGGTAACGATGGCCAAGTTCTGTGTAGCAAAATCTCATCATCTCGCAGGGGCAATCAATGACTTCAAAGCTGTCTGGCACTAATAGAAGCACACTCAAATAGCTTTCAAGAGAACACAATCACTGTCTTTCTCTTTTCTAATTTTTCATCACAATAGTTTAGAGCAATGTGGGGGAGGGAAGTGTGTGACTAGAAGAGATTTGGGTTTTTAATCTTGGTTTTATTGCTTTCTAATTGGGATACCTTGGGCAAGTCACTTAACCTCTTTGGGTCTCAATGATCTCATATGAAAGAACTGGAGATGAAACTTGACCTGCCAACCTCACAGGGTAGTTAGGAGAATCGATTGACAGATGGTGGTATTCAAAGTGTTGTGTAAATGTAAGGGTCAGGCAAGGAAACCTGGAGATTTTCAATCAACAACCTGACTTTTACTCCTCCATCATATTTTTTATTCTACTTAATATCCTGCAATGTAGGACAATGAGAATTTTTGCAAGAATTGTCTTAAAAATCCATGTTTTTCAACAGGTTTTTATTTTTCTCAAAGAAAATATGATTGCTTTTCGGCTTATTTTGGAATGTTTTGTTTCAGATTTTATAATTTATATATGCTCTTGATAGAAATTTTGAAATAAATGTATAAGATAGTAGGAAAAATCACCCAGGATAAATTCTACAGATACCTTTTTTATTTATTGATTCCATTTTCTTTCCCTGCACATGTATTTATACATAAATGTGTATATATATATATATAT